>QLPC01012655.1:0-20858 GCA_003314055.1 Lactifluus hygrophoroides
TTATCCACAGCTGCGGCCTCTAAGAAAAGACGCCTCCCATTTCTTCGTCGTATTATCAAAAATAGCTTTCACCAACGTTGTAAAGCGATGGGCCTCACTGTGGATCCTATCTTACGTCCTGCTCAACGACTGGTTGTTCTTTATAAAATGGCCATAGATATCTCGGACGACGAGTCGGACAATGACGTGACAGAGTTTGTGGTCTACGAGGTGGAACTTGCCTATGGCAACTTGGTTTGCCCTCTGTGCGACATCCTGGGGCATATCATTACGAAAGAAATGCTAAAAGCACACTTGGAATGGGATCACTTCGAGGTGGAGGCGAGTTGGTTCAGAAAGCAAAATGGAGTTAGTTGTACCTTCTTATCGAGAAGTTATTCGCCGCTCATATATAGAGCTGGGAACTTACGCTAGAGCTTCCCGTAGGCGAAGCACTGATAGACGAGTGGGAGGGGCCAGAGACTGGGTCATCGCGGCAAGTGAACCAATTGTTTTCGCGCAATCATCTACTGATCCGATCGGGAAATGAAGCTCTTCATCCGTTGTTTCCGTTCGACCTTGGTCACCCGTGAACGCCTCGGTGATCGGTACTGGAGAGGCTCAAACGCCTGCGTCCGAGACCGTCACGGCTGCGAATACATTGGAATACCCCGTCCCGATCTTTAAGTTTAAAACGGGATTACCTGCCGAGCCCACTTCCCGCACCGCTTCTCCGACTCCGCCTCCTGTCCGCGATAGTCTTTCCCAGGTACCGAGCAATCAGGATCCACTCGGACCCCTTGGGGTTTATCCCTACCTTCCTTCAAGTGTGGCGAACAGAGATGACAGCCTACGCTTTTCTTGCCGCCCTTGTGGCCCGCGTCTTTTTGACCTCATCGCGGCGTATCCAATGTCAGACTATGGCCTGACATCGTGGTCCCTTTTGGAGAGGGACGAGGAGCTATTCGAAATAGATGACGTGAGAGATGAAGAAAAGTCAATGCAGGCACTGTGGAATCGGTGGATTTTTTTCAAGCGACGGTACTGGGGCCCACTTCTATGGCATAGCCGCGTATACTTATACAGCCGAGCCAGTCGGTACCTACAAGATCCCTGCAAGACGTTGATAGAATTTGTAAACGCTTTCCAACCCACTATCACGGAAACAGCAGGATGGAAAGGTCTACGAGTATGGCTATTGGTACGTTCTAATTGTCCTGACCCATCGCGATTCCTACAATATCTACTATTACGCTACCTGCAGTTACTGGCCAAACACAAATATCTCACCGGGGACGATGTTGTCACGGTAATGGGCCATTATGAGACAGTTGCTGATATCGAACCACGACTATGTTCTCGGAAGTGAAAAGAGATCATTGGCACGGTCGGCAAGCTGAAAGCCAGCCAGCTGCCTATACCGTCTACTCATACGATATCAGGCGACCAATCACATTGTACAGATGTATATCTGCCACCAATGTTCTAGAATACATGGCCTACTATTTTAATTACCACTACGTCCCAAAGCCTTACCTGTGGAAAGTTTATCTGGCGCCGGAAGACGATCTATTCCAGGCAATGAAGGCCTGGGTAAAAATTCAGCCAATATGAGCCAGGAAAGGTATTTGGCCATCAGCCCATCCGACACGGTTCGATCTCCCTTGCCATTGTAGCCCCTCAAAAGTGCAGCCATGTTCGAATCGTCAAGTTCAGGGGATTTTGTACTTGTAGGCAAATCATCAAGCACAAAATGGAGGAGGGGGAATAATGCGTTGTCTTGGACGTCCATGACGTGCTGTTCGAGCTTGCGTCTCCAAATAAGGTATTCGCATCGTTCTGTCGCAAAACCGTAGCGGGAGAGAGAGGAAAAGATGGCATTGTACGTGGGGAAAGGGCGTGCTCTTATGTGGAGGGCAGTCATCCCAGCAACTGGACGAGGAGAAACCGCGGCTAGCGTACAACAAAGGGCCACGTGATCAACTGGAACCATGTTGATGGTATTGTCGATATCGGGGACAAGTCCAAGTTGAATGCAACCCTTGACAAGACGCCAAATAAAGTCATCTGTGTTAGTTACTAGACGGCAGATTAGGTTATCCCAAAGGCAAACTGACTTCAGACCCAACGTACCCGCAGTTTCCGAATCTCCTACGACGTATCCTGGACGAACAATATAGCCGCATAGGCCTCGTTTCCCGGCTTCAAATAATAACTTTTCTGATACCCATTTCGATTGACCATATCCGGTCTTCAGACCTGTACGTGATCCTTCCAGAGGGTCACCTTCGGAAACACCGCCTTCTCCGTCCCGCGACAAGGATTCGGAGAGACGGGTATAATATTCCGTGTCTATGACAGAAGTGCTTGAAACGAAAACGAATTGCTTCGGTTTCCCCAGGGACGCAAATTCGATCGCTCTCAGGGTTCCGAGAACGTTAGCAGAACGTAGTTTTTCGTATGGATATACCCAGTGAACCTTTTCCGGTAAAGTTTGAATCAGTAAGACATAAAGAAGAACCATAAGAACCGCCCACCAAAGCTCCGTTATGAAGCACCACGTCCGTTTCTTTCGTAAGGCGGTCCCAAAGGTGTTGTGAAAGACCGAACGCTTCTTTGTCCAGGTCACCACATAGCACTTCTAATCGTGCAGTACGAATCCAACTCTCGTCCCAGACGCCACGGTCGCGTGTATTTTGCCTCAGACGCTCGACAGCCATCGCATCTGTCGATGAACGAACAAGACAGATAACTTTTTTGACATTCTCGCGTGAGAGAAGGTCACGTAGGATGAAACCACCAAGGAATCCAGTGGCGCCAGTAAGAAAGACAGTGATGAGCTCCCCAGCTGCAGGGAGAGTAGGCTGAGGGTAAGAGGAACGTAGGCTCGAACGAAGAATGTCGAAGTCCTGACTGTAGCTGACAATATTGTTTCTTGGGGGTGACTTCTCAGCCCCGTCTGACACTAGGGAGTTCACACTGGTAAGTCCACCGACGAGACCAAGATCCGCGAAGCGCAACGAGTCTATTGCCATGGACAACCCTGCAATGGTCGGCTCGTCAAATATCAAACCAAGGGGTGCGTTCACGACAAATGTTTTTCGAATCTCGAAAATAAGCCGCGTTGCGAGGATAGAATGACCCCCAAGATCGAAGAAGCTTTCGTCGAATGGAATAGGGGATGGTGCTGATGGGAGAATTCGAGACCAGATAGTCCGCATTGCTTGCTCGGTTGGGCTAGCTGAGCGAATGTCCGCTTGAGGCCGCGTGTCGCGGGTAACCGCCTGTGCAGTGTCGGGGAAGGGAAGAGATGGCTTATCTATCTTCCCATTTGGATTCAACGGCATCCTCTTCAACGGGACGAATACTAGAAGATCTAAATCAAAATAGGTCGCGTCGGAGTGGAGGAGTAGACATACATGTAGGTATACTGTAACTGGGCAGTTTTTTCTTGAGATGCTCTCTAATGTCCTTAATCAGTCTCCTATACTTGCGAATACCACCAAAGACATCTCCTTCGTCGGGTAAATCACTGGTAAAGCCATCGAGATTGGACCCCTCAAGGGGCACAAAATAACTGACCAAAACCTTCTCCTCGTCTTTGTCTCTTCGAACCAGTGTGACATTCTCTCTCACAAGGCGGTGTTGGCTGAGGTGGGTATCAATCTCTCCGAGCTCGATACGGAAGCCTCTGATCTTGACTTGATCATCAGCACGTCCTGTGCACTCCACAAAGCCATCTGGCATATAACGACCGAGGTCGCCGGATCGGTACATTCGGTCGCGAATTCCCTTCCAATGTTTCGTTTCTGGGCCGGGGAGGGCACTGTTCGGTGGCTGAAGGAGTGTGTCGGTTCGTTCAGTTGTCGTGGAGAACCAGTTATCGACAAACTTCTCGGCAGTGGCGGTTGGGTCTGAGTATCCTTCAGCTAGTCCTCCGGAGCGTACATAAATCTCCCCGATCTCTCCTATAGCGCAAGTGATGTTCTTGTCGTTCCTATTTACGACCAGAAGCTGAACATCAATCATGCCTTGCCCCGCAGGCATGATGTCTTTTTGTGTCGCCAGGAATGTAGGGTCCTCTGAGATGCTTGGCACAGCGAAGTAAGATACAGCCCGCTGTGTCTCCGTAGTTCCGTACATATTTATTATGCAGACATTGGCTGCAAAAGACTGGAGGCGCGTGCAGTCACGTTTGGTCAGGACATCACCTACGAAGAAAGCGTTGAGGAGGGAGGGAATTTTATGCGTGGCTTGAGCGGATAGAAGCTGTCCCATAGCCGGTGTCAAATGGGTAATAGTCACTTCGCTGTTAGCCATCCATTCTGCCAACCTTCCAGGAGTGTTGATATCATCAAACGTTGGAACATGGAGTTCAGCCCCAAAGAACAGGGGAGTAAACACTGATAAAGTCGGATAAGTATGGGAAAGGAGGAAAGAAACAGTGAATCTCACTATCCCGCTGAATAGGATCATGGGCAATACCACTGAGCATAGTAAACTTAGAGGTTTGTCCAATACTGAACTTTTGGCCCATCCAAGGGAAGAAGTGAGTCAAGCTAAAATGTCGACCTATGACGCCCTTGGGTATTCCGGTACTCCCGCTCGTAAAAGACAACGTGGCAATGCTATCTGGTCCGAGGGTAATGTCCGGATCATGGTCTCCCATGGCACTTTGGGGAAGAAGAACATCCGAGTCGTTGCTACCGAGACCTCCAGAAATAGTGCCATCGGCGTGAAGCTCCAAAGCGGGCACTTCAACGCAGACTTGAAGTTCGGAGAGTATGAAAGCTCGGACGGTGGGGTTGATCGTTCCCGCACCTTTGAGCACAATCAAACCACGAGGTTGAGCAACACGAAGGTAGATGGTCTGTCGTGAGGGAGGATACGCGGGATCTACGAAGTAACGTTCAGCAGTTTTAAAGGGTACCAGATGGACAGAACATACATACCAATGACAGAGAAAGCTGCTCCCACCTTCAGCGTTCCCATGACTGCAACAATCAAATCGACGCTACGATGCGCATATATCGTGACGATATCCCCTGGCTTGATACCACCGGAAATGAGGTGATGAGCAAGAATATTTGATGCTCTAAGTATTGCCCTGTAGGAGTAATATCTCCGTTCTTGTGGCTCGTCTAAATGAGCTGCAGGAATGCTCTGTACAACGCACGTTCGTTGGGGAAAGCAGCGGGCATTATGAGAGAATACGTCTGTGATGGCACCTTTCCAGTCGCACCAATTCAAGTCTGCGGTTGGATCAGGTAGATTGGCCAGTTGCGCAGGTGTTAACAAAGAGATGGACCCAACGGGGGATAACGGTTGGTGAGCCGCTCTGCGGAGAAGAACGGAGAGTTGATCAACGATATACGAAATGCGAGTTCGACTGAATAGGAGAGAGTTGTATATAATGCGCAACGAAATACGAGGGGCAATGGATTCGTGGATAGAAGAGGGAGGTCGAGTAACAAAAAAGGTGATATCGGAAGTGAGACTGGAAGACCTGACGAAGTTCTCTTTCTGTGCATCCGTTTGATCGAAGAATCTGACGCGGAAAATGGATCTAGACGTTTCTGGGATATCTTCTTTATCTTTACCAAGAGCTCGCACTACCGTCTCGTACGGAAGGCAGTCCTCTTCGGCCTCACGCTCGGCCTGGTGGACATTTTTTACCACGGCCCAAAATGGATCGCTAGGATCGACGGATAGTCTAAGAATGAGAGGGTGGTTAGAGACTGCAGAAGAGGAGCCAATGACAAGATCTGTATCTCCGGTGTAGCGGTGTAGAAGGACAACGAAAGCGGAGAGGAGTAGATGAAATGCTGAAGGCCGATTAAGACCTGCAACACCGTCCTCGTCTTCGGAGAAATTCTCGTTATATAGGGCTAGTTTTAGCAAGCTGAGTGAGGTTTGCTCTGAGAGTTCGGTGACGTGGGCTGCCTCGATAAGGCGCTGTGGTCCCAAAGGCCGGGGATAATCTGTGGGCAAGGATAGTAAAGGCAGATTACCCAAGCGAGCAGCTATTCGTGCAGAAGCATCTGAAGCCATGCCCATGGAGGGGTGGGGAGAATGAAGAATGGGAATGAGAATGGTGGTGATAGATATCGACAAATGCTCATCGGCCATCGGACTCTATCGGGTTGACTGACGCTCCCACCCCCGAAAACCCGACAATCAATTACATAGGTGACGCCATCACTTTCAACATCGTAATAAGTTTCAATGTTTCATACATCGGTGTTAACTACGATGTCCACAAGACAGTTATTCTACAGAACGTTACTTGTGTTCTCCTGCCAGACACAATATCACTTTCTCCCCATAAACTCACCATAGGCGCAAGCACGGCTCTTCCCAACTTGGGATATACGGGCATCCATGTCTAAGGCTTGATAGCAATCTTAAGAGCTCCTCGACTATTCATCTTGTCCAGGGCAAGTTGATAATCCTCCAGCTTGAATACGTCTGTCACCTGGAAATGTGGCGGGGTCTCAGCAGGTGACAAGTAACTGTGCAACATGGTTTACCATGCCAGAGACTCTGATCTTCTTACTGTCCAAGTAGGCCACCGCACGGGGGAAGCAAAAGGTTTGAGAAAATGAACCAATTATCTGCATAAAACAGTTCATAGTCTCAATATACGGATACGGACACTCGAACTCGGGAGACCCACCCGTATCTCATCACCAAAAATCTTTGAAGGCGGCCAGTGTACGAGAGCTTTGTTTTCATACACCCCATAGATCATCAGCGTCCCCCCCCGGCGTACGTAGTTGATTGCTTCGTTGGCCAGTTTTTCAACTCCCGTGGCCTCGACAACGACGTCAAATCCATATGGGTTATCCTCTCTCAGCTTGGCCCAGTGTGGCTCCGGGTTGTTTCGGTCGATCTCGATATATTCATCTGCGGCATCCAGCTGCTTGGCAATGTCCATTTTAATACCTTTATTCGCGGCGAGTGTGACTTTGCTCGCGCCATTCAGCTTGAGTAATTGGGCGAGAATTAGACCTGTTGGTCCCGCGCCAAGGAGAAGGACCTCAACGCCAACTGGGGGATTCAACTTATCGAGTCCATGAACAGCGCATGCGGCAGGTTCAAGAAGTGTCGCCTCTTCATCAGTGAGGTTATGAATTTTATAAAGCTTATGCTGCGGACTGCTTGCGATCAGTACCAACCATGTGGAAAAGCAATCAAGTGGATTGCATACTAAGTGATATACTCCGCGAACCCGCCCTCCGAGCTGACCCCGCGTGCACGGAAGTTTTCACACAGGAGAGACTGTCCCCTGCGACAATAAAAGCAGTTGTCGCACTAAGGATCGTCAGTGGTGAAATATGTTGTAGTATAATGTCTCATACCGTTATACCAACATCAGCCACGCATCGATCACCGATGGCAAAGCCTTTTACGTCCTTCCCAAGCTCGACGATAGAGCCGACTGCTTCGTGCCCGGGTATGAGCTATTGGAATAGAGGCGTTAGTTGTGAAAGACCGAAGCAATCGTAAAGGAGGTAGAACGCTCACGTACAGGGAACGTGGAGATGAATTCACCATCATGTATGTGTCCATCGGTTCCACAGACACCTAGGAGGGACATGTCAATGACTAGTGACGCCAGTGATGGCAAGGTTCATGGAGAGGTACGAACCACAGCTACTGACTGTGGTGGGACCGATGAGAGGGCTTTAAACATCGATTTGGATAGTACCGCTGACCTTTAAGAAGTACTTCGTCATCCTTGATTTGTGGGATTGGTACATCCTTGATAACAAAGTCCCGAGGCTGCATCCGGCCCAGTCAACTTTCAAGATGGATGACGAAGTGGCCAGACATACAGCATTGTACCACAATGCTCTCATTGTTCCCTGGACCATGCTGGATATGAAGGGTGACTTGTGGACTGTGGAACTTTGCGTGCCTGTCTGGGAGTGGGGGTGGGGCTATAGTGTGAGGATGGAGTCCGACTGAGATTCCTCCGTAGTTATATGTAGCAAAAAGAGGGTGGTGACGTCAGTGCGGGTATTTGTCGCTGATTCGTTCAAGAAGAGGAATGCGCCGTTTTCGGTGTATCTATTGCCAAGTGAGCAAGCCTTCGTGGTAACGGGATTCTCTTGGATTACTGCAAGATCGGGTCATGCCCGTAGATTTTCTCGTTATTGAGTCGCAGCACGTTAGTCCTCGTGGCATCCCATCTCTTGACCAGCTAGCCATTGCTTCATACATCTCTGCTTGCAAGTCGCAAGTCGACCGCGGCGATGCTAAATGGCAATCTGGGGGATCTAAATTCTTATTCTGATCGAACAGAGAACCGAGATATCACGTACATCTGAACACGTCATCCGCTCGATAAATTACCCCAGCTAGCTGCTTCGCTTCTAACAATGGGTTTCTCCAGTCCATATGGAGTGCTACAGTGACGCAAAGCCTGTGCATCTTGCAACAACACCGCGTTGCGCAAGCACCAGCTAACTCGAGGGGAGTGCCTTTGCCAAGGAAGCGCAGGAAAGCTGTTAAACCTTTTGCCGTGCAGACACAGAGAGAGGAATGATGGGACGAGAAACAGAGCACCCGTAGTTGCACTTTGACAGGAGAATAATCAAGAAGGGAAGGAGTCATTTACTCGGACGTTCCGAACAGAGCTTGAAAATTTTGTCTAGAGGTGCTCTTCCTCGTGTGGATCTAAGATTGCCTATTACTTGCGGGGATTACATATAATAAGATCAATAGCAGGCGACACGTGCTTGGTCAAGCCGCAATGTACAATAATGTAGAACACGGTACTCGACGCCAAACCCCCGAGGTCACGAAGGGAGGTAGGGCATAGATTGCTTTCATGCTGAGAGTGTTGCTCGGCAGTTCGGAACGCTATCAATCATCGCTGGCCGAAGCCTTCTTAAGCAATTCTTGCCAGTCCATTCCAAGCTTGGCTAGGGTTTTGCTACGAACTAGAAACGGATACATTAACGTCAGAGCGCTTGATCAGAACAGCTCGAGCTCACCGAATACTTGCAAAACATCCTTGAGGAGATCTCGTTTCCAGTGTCCGAGAAGGACCGGATTCCAGATATCCTCCTTGGTCATACTAGGTCGCCTGAAACTCCCATAAGAACTGTTTCATGCGTACTAGACGAGACTGACCAATAGATGGGACCAAAGAGTTCTTTGATCAGTTCCTCGGCCTTGTTCCTGAATCCTTCATCGGCAATCCTCTTGGCATACACCAACAGTGTTTGTTTATATTCCACGCCGCTATCGAGAATACGTGCGGCATGCAGCTTAGATTCCAGATGACCGAGCGTCAGAGCACTTGTCCACCACTGAGGCCGTTGTGTGGTACCAGGGGGAGGAGGAAGGCGTTCTGAGATAGCGCTTTCAATCGATGCCACTACCGACTGTTGGGTGTTACTGTTCCGCGGTCGACTCGACCACGCATCGGACCCTTCAGCCCACCACGGCTCTGACAGCTTTACGAACGTGCAAAGACCATGGTCATATGAGTATGTGATTCCAGACGTCGTGCCGAGTATTGGACTGCCATTAGGTCGCGCCACAAGGCTCGTGATATTTGCTGTTGTTCCCCCCCCGGCCGAGCCATTCGGGGACGAGAACAACGGCTTCAGTGATACTGGTGTAAAGTTGGCCCTCATTTGTTTCATGTCCCTGAGAGAAGGTCGTGAGTTTTAAGCATAGTTTCAGACAGACGCGTACCAGGAATATAGCATGCCAGCGGATGTAATAGCAACTAGGGCACATTTAGCACCAGATAAAAAGCTTGCGGGCCCGTCAAGAGAAAGAGTCGGCATGAGTCTAGCAATCTGCCATGAGTCGTAGACGAGCGACAGTAAGTAGGCACTCATCACCTTCGGCCGGTTGGAGAATACACATTCAAACTCCCATCTATCAGTCCTACTGCACAGAAATCGCTAGTGGCCACCAAAACGACCGCAGGAGAAGGTAAGTAGTCGAGCCAGCATACTGTTTTGCCGCTGACATAACTAATTTCGGTTTGATCTCGAAGTCCCAGAAATGTGAGCACACAAAACGGACGAATGCGTGACGTAAACTTACCTCCGCTTTCAGAATTCCTACACTCCAGTATATCATCCCCGGTATCTTTGACTTTAAGAGACAAATATGTTAATAACGGCGGCACGGAGAAAGCCATTTTGCTCTCGCTTTGATGACTTCTGGAGACTATCGATGGTTGATGAAGAGTTGATGGTATTTCTTTCACAATGTTCAAGGCATTATCTCTAACGCGGTCACCGCCTAAAGTGCGGGCCTTGGTAGGCCGATCTTCAGGCACGTCTAAGACCGACAACTTGCGCTTTGCCCCGCTAGAGCTTGGAACTCCGAGTGAATCGATAAGGACTTCCGTGACCATGTCGACTCGAACACGGTCAGATGGATGGCAGGCTAGTGAATGGACGGACGTGGAGGGTTCTGGTATCTCCGGGCTCAAACCCGAGGTAATAACGGCAGCAACAGGATGGGTGCGGGAATGGATGGAGAGCGAGTCATGGTATGACGATGAATTTGCAACAGAAGAATTTGAACTCCCAAGGGGTCCAAGGAATTTTTGCTGCGCCCTCCTCTTTGTGTTCCGCTTTGCGATCAGCGTATTCACGACTTCGTGGCCAGTGCTTGTTGACGGGGTGCCGAAGCCGTTAAGACCGTGATGCTGATGAGACGAGCGATCAGGCGATGGCGGAGGAGTCATCCGTTGCTCAGATGACGGCATCTGGGGGCTCGTGTGCGACCAGCCTTCAGGTAAAGGTGGGAGATTAAAGCCAAACTTTTGCAAGTATTGTTGTTGAATAGAGTGTGGCGCAATACCTTCGAGCTCCTCGGGGTCGAAGTCAAATGCTGCAAGAGTACCATCAGAAGAAACAGCATATAGCGTCAAGCCATCCCAAGACCTAGACACGTTCAGCATCAGGACAACATGAAGCGTATACACCTTACCAGCTGAGGTCCATGATTTGTCTCTCAAAAACTTCCTTGGCTACAATTATTGGCCTAGCGGATTTTGTTTGCCAAATGGACACTGAGCGATCATCCGCGCCAAGGGCGACAACCGAACAAATGTTGGAAGTGGCAACTGGAGCCGCTGGGTTACGGAGAAATATGTGTGGGTTATATGCCTGCGTGGCGTACATCCGTGATAATCATGCACCAATCGCAGTGCAAAAACTTACCGCAACTTCCACCGTGTTTTCATGTCCGACGAGGCTGATTTCTGAGGTCCAGCTGTTGCGAGCAATAACAGCAGCAATGAATACAAATCCTTTATTATTGGTAGCGTTTGAAGCGGTGATGTGCGCCCCATCCGGGGACCAACTAAATCCAGGGGCTAAACGAAGACACCTCATACAAGTTGGGCCTCTAACTCACCTGAGTCGTCTGAAAAAGGTACTCCCGGGAGAGTCTTCGAAGGGCTTCCGAACCTCAGCTTCAAGTTCCCAATCCGTTGTGCGCCAAATTTTGACACTGCGATCGTCAGATTGTGTTGCTAAGAACTCCCCAACTGGATCCCAACAGACGCCCTTGACAAACCCCTGATGTTGATCGATTCTGCGAATTCGTTCTTCAAATAGCGATATAACGACTTTATTTTGAGCAAGCAGTTGATTCGCAATGCAGAAGTCGCACCTAGGGTATAGCCACTCCAGATCAACACTTGGGAATCCAAGCCCACAGAGGCCAGGTACCGATCCTCCGGAGACCACGCAAGGTCGGTCACATCTATGAGCTGCACTGAGCATAGACCAAGCTGTAAAGTTAATGAAAAATGTCTACCACTCTCATGTCCAGGTAACCGCTTCAAAGGTTTCCAACCTTCAACGTTGATCTCATCTGAACCCCAGACCTTGCCCCTCGCTGTGCTACAAGCGCTTTCTTAATAAACGTAGTAAATATGACAAAACGAAAATACAAACGGATCAAGATCCCATATCATCACAATCTCGTCGTCGCTTCCGCTGGCAATCCATCTTCCAGAATGGGCCCAACGAACGCATAGCACGGGGCCAGTATGCATGGTCAAGGTGCACAGAGATTTGGGTGGTCTATTTGATTGTTCTGAGACGCTATTGAGGATTGGTTTCGTGCTCCATATTCTGATTTTCGCATCAAGTCCTCCGGTGGCGATACGAGAGCCGTCTGGGTGAACATGGACAGAAAAGATAGATAAACGTTTGGGTGGCTGTTCGCTTTTCCCAGAAAAGTCTTTGAGAAGAGAATGAATGAAAAAAAAAAGCGTCAAGGAGAAGAACAGCAAACCGTTATGGATGACCCATGAGGGCTTGGTGAACTTCATGGTCAAGTGCTGGTTCCCAGTATGGTAATAAGGGAATCGCTCCCAAGTGTGGTTCACGTGCCACGTGTGGTGTATACCGGCGTCCTGTAAAAAAAGCCCAGACAGCAACCAAAGTTTGACTCAGAATTTGGGCCTAACTGCTGTCATCCTGGTCACGCCAACATGATTCTGAGTCCAAATTTTGAACCAAAATTTGGCTGCTGTCTGGGGCCTTATTGCCGTCATCCCCAGAAATTTCGGACCTTCTCTACGTGTGTTTTCGCCATTTTCAGCTGCAGGGCTATTTTGACTGAGCGTGTCGTAAATCTAAGTTCGTTTACGCGGCTAGGACTGTTCAGAATTGGTTGTTGCTCCACTGCAATCAAACACGCGTCGAGCAATGTCCACTCTCTTGCCTCCAGTCTCTTGACTGCCCAGACAAAGCCACCATCGACCGCTTCAGCTTGGTCAAATTTAGCATTGGGCCAGACACTCTCCACCCGTCTTTTTTGGATGAGTTCTTTGTGCGCAAGAAGGTTCATCGAGGGAAACTGTCAGTAGGACTGCTGAAATTCATAGGGCTTTCCCCAATGGTCGGTTAGTCACCGTTGAGGATGTGGTTGAAAGAAACCGTCCAAATTAGCACGACTGTCAGTGTGAAGTTATATCGGATGATTGATATGGCTGCTCAGACGGGAGTGATTCTAATCGAGGGCCCATATTTGACCTCAAAGACGATGTGAGCATAATCACTTACAGCATATAGTTTTTTTGACATCTTACCAGTTCAAATTCTGGCAAGCAGACGGAACTTCCAGTTGCTTTTAGTACTCCGCAATAGTTATTTCTCGGGCTTCAGGAACAAAGGCATCGCATTTCTGCTTTTTGCTCTTGGCCGCTCTTCCAAGTAGTTAACTAGCAAGTTTCCCAGAGTCCCGGTTCGGCATCAGCGTTCTCACTCTTCAATCAATTCCCTGGATCAAATCCTTATACGGCGCTCCACCAGTCTAACGAGTGGGCTGAGAGTAAATGTAGTTTGATTCTTGTTGATTTGTCGATCGCTCCCAACGCGTCGGGACGAACCTTTAGGGTGAAACGTGTTTAGGATAAAACTACTATTGCGAGCTGGGTCTTCCATAATTCGCCATGGGGT
Organism: Lactifluus hygrophoroides; assembly: GCA_003314055.1. Classification (NCBI taxonomy): domain Eukaryota; kingdom Fungi; phylum Basidiomycota; class Agaricomycetes; order Russulales; family Russulaceae; genus Lactifluus; species Lactifluus hygrophoroides. The sequence goes on from QLPC01012655.1 coordinate 13,434, forward strand.
ACAGCATCTTGTTATTTAACCCTCGATTCCTATCCAATACTTTGAACAGGGCGTTATTGAAGTGTACGGGAAATACGCGTGACAAGTAGCATTTAGAAATGTCGATCAATTAAGTAAGATTTATTGAATGGTCGAAGTATGTGAAAGCTTCTAGACACGAGACATGGTGTTAGCAGAACCTCGAACCCTCGGATTACACCTCTAAAGTGACTCGCGGGTTGTGCTCCCCATAATGCCCGATGCAGAATGGGAAATGATTCGTCTAATATACAGAGTAACAGATACAAATGCATTGTTGGCATCGACCGTCAGAAGGAGCTTGACATTAAGGTGGAGTGATTGACTACAGCACAAGGGCATTCAAAGGTCTAAATAATGGCGTCTGTGACTGGAGCAATTATCAAAGATGAAAACTCACCTTACTGTTGGAGAGCATGCTGGGCGTGGACACCATTGTCTTTCCCATTCTCTCAAACAACGCACAAAACCAGAGTTGGGTTTTATACACGGGCGACGTTGGCGAACAAATGAAATAGCAGAGTCAAATGACATGCCGCGTTTGCGAATGAGATATGCTATGACAATTGCTGCCGAGCGGGAGATACCCTGCACCAAAGGCGATGAGAACCCAAAATAACACAAAGTTATGCCACCGTCAACCAAAGTCCAACTATGAAGGCGTTTGGACGAAGGTGCAAAAAGTGGGAGAAACTATACTTACCTGTTGACAGTGAACGAGAACGTTGCAACCTCTACGCAAGGCAGAGTCAATATCTTCAACAGCGTCTTCCAGATGTGGTTTGAGATCTTGGCTCTCAAGGTCTAAAATGTCTAGGCGGTAGCATTCATAGCCGTCATTTTCAAACGGGGGTAACCAAGGGACATCAAGGACTTGAACGAGATGGTGTATATCATGTTCTTTGAGTATGGAGGGATCAAGGACGGCAGAGATGGATCCAAGGTAGAGAGCGCCGGGGTTGGAGGGTTGGGGCCGGGGAGCAGATGGAGAACCCGACGGAAGGATAAGATGCATGGGAGTACACATTGCCTCCGCAACTTCCGGGGAGAGACCTGAGAAACTAATCATGGGATACGGGATATAATGGTTTTGTTGGGACAGAAAGACGCAGTGAGTGTTTGTTTATAAACCCACCATGAACTACGGGTGTGGAGTCTAGCCTTGCCTTGATGTGTGACGTGGAGGTGTGGACCCTAACCCCAGTTATGAGCTTCTCTTTTCGTCCCCTTCGGCACTGTTCAGGCAGAGCATCAGGGAAACCGAGACATCATGCGTCATGATTGAGGTTTGAAGCCCTGCCTGTATATGGAACGGGCAACGCACGCTAAAAGCAGTGGTCTCAGTCGGGACGGAACACCGGCCTGGTGGATAAAGTCGTCGTCGTCATCGCAGACAGCGTGGGAAAAGATGGCACGGAAACGTGCAAGGGCCCGAATTGTCATCATCGCCCCCCGCCGCTCACCGGTCACCGGTCACCGCCTCGTCGCATCACGACCAAGTTCACACGCACGAGCCAAAGGTGGTTCGAGTCCCGCTTCAGAGCCCGCTACCCTTCCTCGCCACTACTACCTCCCCTGGCTTTATACCCCTAAACACTCATACTAGTCCTCCTCACATCATGGCCGAGATTCGCAGGAAACTTGTCATTGTTGGTGATGGTGCTTGCGGGAAGGTATTCTTCCAGTCAGGAAGTTTAATGTTTCTTTTTTTAACTGACTCGCTCCTTGTGCAGACCTGTCTCTTGATCGTCTTTTCAAAGGGAACCTTCCCCGAGGTTTTGGTTCTCCTGCTGTCTGAGTTGCATTATCCTGATACTCCAGCCTAGGTTTACATTCCCACAGTATTCGAGAACTATGTTGCCGATGTTGAAGTCGATGGCAAGCACGTCGAATTGGCCTTGTGGGATACTGCAGGCCAGGAAGATTACGATCGTCTCCGCCCTCTGAGTTACCCTGATTCGCATGTCATCCTCATATGCTTTGCCGTCGACTCTCCAGACTCCTTGGACAATGTACAGGAGAAGGTGCATTTCTACTTGTCACTATCTTATAGGTTCTCCCCTTATCTGTCTACCTAGTGGATCTCTGAGGTGATGCACTTTTGTGCAGGCCTCCCTATTATTTTAGTCGGATGCAAGAAAGATTTACGACGCGATCCAAAAACCATTGAGAACCTCAGAAAGACTAGCCAGAGGCCCGTGACGCCGGAAGAGGTATGTCTTTAACACTCTCCCTTGCAATGTCCCGATATCCACAAGTTCGTAGGGCATGGCCGTAGCGCAGAAGATTGGTGCCAGGCAGTATCTTGAGTGTTCCGCCAAATCAGGTGAAGGTGTTCGGGAGGTTTTCCAATATGCTACCCGCGCGGCTTTGCTTACTCGGCCCAAGGGTAATAAGAAGTACCACTCCAATTGCATTGTACTCTGAGGCTTGGGGTCAAAGGCGCTTGTTATGCCCGCCGTTATATCTGCTGGTAACATCTCAAGCCGTCATTCCGTACTTGTTTCTTCATACCCACCATCCGTCGTTTATAACAACACCTGTAGTACGGTCGCGATTTGTGTGCCAGGCGCAATCTCACTTTCGATAAGTCTGGTTCCCTAGAACTTTCCGATACCGTACGTCCTCTTCACCTAGGCCTGTTTAATATATGTCTTTGTCCGACGTTATGTACGTATGAACCGATCATTTGCCGATATTTGGACCATCCTTTCTCGAAAGTATATGGTGCATGATTAACTGTAAGTGGGGTGTGGCTACAGGAAAGTGTGGTCCTCAACGCTTCCCGAGGTTGGCTTGGTTTGTGGATATACGGGCACCACTGGCACAGTCGTTTACTTTGGGGAAAGATATGAAGTGTAAGAATAAAATCGTATCATCAAACAGGGAGGGTGACAATGCCGTATTCCTATGTAGAAATTGAGTGATGACGATCGTGGCATACAAGTGACACCAGTACGACTGCTGTAGACGGACGTCATTAGCACCGAGATATGAGGTTTTTGATTGCAGCTCGCAACTTCCCTTCTTGTCGTATCTCCGTTAGGGATTACAGGTCATAATTTAACCCATTTGTTGGGCCAGGCACACATGCGCAGTGACGATCAGCGCGTCCAATGCGCCACAGCGTGGGGCCTGGTTGTGAGCGTAAAGGTTACGAAACTATGCAGCAGGCAGCACTAGATTGAAAGCGGTTTATGAAATCTAAGTCATGTTAGGATTGAGGGGGGTGTTCCGATTAGAATTACATAACGAGGAAGTCAAGCCCGTGCAATTAATTTTATATTGTCGCGCAGCATACGAACGTCCCAAGCCAGTTTTGCAAACTGATCTCAAATGACCTTACTTGGGAATTTATAACCACTCTTCGTGCACCACTCCCTGACCCAACTACCATCCTGGCCCTGTGCAACGAACGACTCCAGCATGCACAACATGGCATGCTTCATCCAATAATCTTCCTGAGAACGATTTTTCTCGGCTGTAACAGGCATTAGAAGGGTCCGTGTAAGTTGGTGTTTGAAAGGGGCGAGAAGCGTCGCAGCAACTGTCCGTGCAGGTTCGGAGCCAGAGATATGGGCTTCGCGAAGGCAGGCAGAGATGAGGAGCGCACAGCTGATGGGATCGGAGGAGAGTTCAGGAAGGTTGTACAAGGGGAAAAGGGTAGCTATGGTGACCATATCGGACAGCTTGCGTTCTTCATGTAGAGCGTACAATAGCCGACGAGCGGCAGGAAGTGTGAGGTCCATGCGATAAGCATGGCGATGGCAGAACACGGTCAGGGCAAGCTCGGGACAGCGAAGCTCCGTGCAACGACCTATGATGAGTTAAGCATACATCATACTATCTGCAAAAGCTAGAGCTACGCACGTACGAACGCAGTAACGTGTTGATCACGAAACTGTCTACCACTCTCGACGAAGTGCGAAAATCTACCCGAAGCACGTTCCAGCTGTTCTGGGAGGGTCGCAAGATCGAAGAGATAAATCCAGGTACTACTGCGGACTTGTTGCGTATTCTTCTCGGTTTGAATTCCGTTGGTGTGGACAGAAAATAACTTTAATGCGTTCTCGAATCTCTGGGCGCGAGGTCTTATTCGGACTGCTTCAGGAATGGGACAGGAGGAATCCAGGGGTCGCGAAAGTGCCCTGTCCAAAGAAGACGAGCCATGCGCGTTTTCGAGAAAAGAAACCTCAGGAGCAGGGGAAGTGCTGGCGGCACGGGCTGGAGGAACCAACAATCAATGCATATTCGAAGAGAAGATAGGATGACTACCAATGGATAGAACATGCAGGCGACGTTCCGCAAAGTACTTCTGAGGAGAGACCAACTGGGAGGCTGCACATACAGCCCGTGAATAAATTGTTCGAACTGTCATCAGTGTCATCGTCTGCTTCGTCCTGCCCATGTTGAGCAACGGATGAGATGCCATGGTAAAATGTCAGTTGTATTTTGACAGTCGTGGGAATGATGCCTTAGTTATTAATAACTTAGTCATTACCAAACATGGGTAGCTCAGTCACGCCGAGGCCGAATATGGTGTGGTGTAGAAGTGTGGAAGGTGGAAGGATATGGCTCATTTCTCTGACCGCGTACGCCGGATCCATCTTGATTCCGATCTCTCGCTAGTTGTATGAGATTTGAAGCTATAGCTCCGCCAGTGAAGTGTGGGTATAAAGGTTCGACACTCGATGATGCCAATCCCATCGACTCGGAACGACACGAGTCAGGTACGGTGGCGTGAACTTGAGGGGCTCGTGTGATACTAGGCTGGCGCTTGGAGTGGGAATTCAAGGCACCTGGCTGGTACTTTCCCATATCCGCACCGCGGCTCTCCAGGTCAAATGTGAGATATCATATCATTTTGGTCCTCCGTGATAAGCCTGGCTTATGAGCCGAAGAATCGGTCCATTACTGTACGTAAAAACTCAATGGCGGATTGCAGCGCGAGATAAGTAAAGTATCCTCTCCCAATGGAAAAGAATATGATTGGTAGATACGACGGCAACCTCGAACCCCAATTCCCAGATTGATTCCCTTATGAACTGCGTCTTCTCCCGGTCATTTCAGAGCAACACCCCCTTTGACATTTCATCAAGCATCATCAAGCGCCATGGTCAACTTCACTTACGATGCCTGTGAGTTGCAACTTTTTCCCCCCCCTTCCTGCTAGAATTTGACCCATCTTCACAGCCGGTGATATTAACTGGCATGACCCAGTGACAGGCACCACCGTGGTTTACAACCTTGGTGATATTGCCTGGGTCATTGCTGCGACCGCCCTTGTCTGGATAATGATTCCAGGGGTTGGCTTCTTCTATTCTGGCCTCCTGAGGCGCAAAAATGCTTTGTCTATGATCTGGCTCAGCATGGTGACTTTGGCCGTCGTCTCCTTTCAGGTAAGCTGTCATTCTTCCTTTTTCTCACCATTGCTCATGGCCGTCTTCCAGTGGTTCTTTTGGGGGTCTGTTTGCTATAGCTGCAGCTTATTGCCCTCGGCTCAATGTTTTTTTTTTTCAGATTTTCGCTCGCCTTCAGTGATACCGCAAACTCGTACATTGGGGACCTTCGTCAGTCTAATTTCTTACTCTTGTCTTCCCCACGCATGAAATCATCCTGCTACAGGTTACTTTGGCCTCAAGAATGTTCTTATTCAACAATCCATTGGGAGCCCGCGTATCCCGTCCTTGATGTTTTGTGTCTATCAGCTTATGTTCGCCGCTATTACCCCCATGCTTGCCGTGGGCGCCCTTGCAGAGCATGCACGCCTTGGCCCTGCCATTGTTTTTATTTTCGTTTGGGCAACCCTTGTTTATGACCCCATCGCTTGCTGGACCTGGAATTCCAACGGTTGGTCGTTCAAGCATGGGGGTCTTGACTTTGCCGGTGGAACTCCAGTCCACATTTCCTCCGGTACTGCCGCCTTAGCCATCAGCATATTCCTCGGGAAGCGGCGCGGTTATGGTACCCCTCGTTTGGCTTACAAACCGCACAACTCGTCATACGTGGTCCTCGGCACAGTGTTTTTGTGGTTTGGTTGGTTTGGCTTCAATGGGGGATCAGCGTTGGGCGCAAACTTGCGTGCCATCCAGGCTTGTATCGTCACCAACCTCGCTGCCAGTGTTGCGGGCTTGACGTGGATGTTGTGCGATTACCGTCTTGATCGCAAGTGGTCTGCCATTGGTTTCTGCTCTGGGGCTGTCTCTGGCCTCGTCGCAATCACTCCTGCATCTGGTTTTGTTGGCTCTCGTGGGTATATAATTTATGAGCTGTGATCCTTTATTGAAATGAAATCTATCCAGCTGCGGCCGTATGCTTTGGCGTATTGAGCGGTTTTATCTGCAATTTTGCGACCCAGATCAAGTTTTTCCTCCGTTACGACGACGCCCTGGATATTTTCGCAGTGCACACAGTTGGTGGAATCGTTGGAAACGTATGTTGGCAATGTTTGATGGTTCCTTGGACATTCTGAACACATACACTACTCTCCTTAGGTACTCACTGGGATCTTCGCCCAGGCCTCTATTGCAGGTGCTGATGGCTATACCAAGATCCCGGGGGGTTGGATCGATGGGAACTTTGTTCAGTTGGGATGGCAGCTTGCTGATTCCTGCGCCGGCTTCGGATATTCGTTGGTCATGACAACCATCATTCTCTGGGTCATGCACTTCATTCCGGGGTTAACCCTCCGCTGCAGCGAAGAAGCGGAGATTGTCGGTATCGATGACTACGATATGGGCGAATTTGCGTACGATTATGTTGGCCTTGAACAAGACCTCGGTAACAAAGATGTCGAAGGAGAGTTAGAACGGGGAAGAATTAATACGACCAGCGGTGGTAGGGAGCCCCGCCATGCTGGAGCGGATGCCGATAGCAGCACTGGTCACAGTGGTCAAATTGCGGAGAAGCAGATAGCTTAATGGAGTCTGCCTTCACCTTAAACGTTCGTTAATTTTTTAAATCTTTTCGTCCTTCGTTTGTCTGTCTGTTTATTAGGGTTGAAATATCAAAAAAACCTAGCTCAGTATCTTATCCTGCTACTCTCTCCTGTGTTGTATGACACTCAACTCGAATGCATCGATTTTTGTGTGAGGATGACTGAATTGACATCAGGAAAAAGGCATAAAACTTTTTTGACTTTATAAAGTTGTGTAAAGTCATGTAAAGTCATTATAAAGTCAAATAAGTTGAAAAGTGAAAAATCATTTATTAGTTCCTCAGCCATAGAAAAGTTCTGTTACAAATGGTGGTTATAAAGTATGAAAAGTTAAATAAAGTCAAGAAAGTGGTGAAAAGTTTTGATGATGAACAGCAGCAATTGAAAGAGTTTATAGCACAGCAGAAAGCTGAGAGTGTGGAGAACAGAGATGTGTATAGCTCTGTAGGAGATGGGGTTCATCCCACTCC
>QLPC01012660.1:0-20174 GCA_003314055.1 Lactifluus hygrophoroides
TCCCCTCATCACTGCGTGGGACAAGTATGTCCGCTCACAGCGTCTTATTTGGCATTTCTGATATTGTATTCGTTCAGCTCCACCCGCGGGCTTGATGCGTCAACAGCCCTAGAATTCGTCCGAGCGTTGCGGATAGCCACTGACGTGGCGCATTTCGCGACTATTGTATCAATTTATCAAGCTGGAGAGTCATTATACGAACATTTCGACAAGGTTTGCGTGATTTACGAAGGCAGAATGGCATATTTTGGTCGTGCCGATCAAGCTCGGCAATACTTCATTGACCTCGGGTATGAGCCAGCACACCGTCAGACCACAGCAGATTTCCTTGTAGCTGGTAGGTTGATATTGATGCGCCCAATACTGTCCCAGCGCATTTAACTCGTCCCCATTAGTCACAGATCCCACTGCCCGCATTGTCCGTGACGGTTTCAGGGGTCGAGTCCCTCGTACGCCCGCCGAGTTCGCCTCTGTATTCCTGGCGTCGAATGCTGGGACCCAGAATCGCCTGGACATGGATTCATACCGCAACGATTTTGTTGGCAAACCTGAGCGTGTTCTCGCATACAAGCAGAGCGCACGGGCGGAACATGCGACCACCCAGCGCAAGGGAAGCCCTTACACGATATCTATCCTTATGCAAGCCCGCGCCGTCATGCTGCGTCGGTTGCAGATCCTTCGTGGCACCATGACCACGCAGTTGATTATAGTTATGTGAGTCTTCTCGCCTCGTGATTTGAACTACTGTACTGAAACATGTCCAGCACGTTCATCGTACAGGCCCTTATCAATGGTTCTGTCTTTTTCCGGTTGAAGGAGGCGACATCAGAGTACTTCTCGCGCGGGGGTATTCTCTTCTTGTACGTCAACATCAGACGATAATGCTCCTCACCACCCGTCTAATATATTCCATCAGTTCTCTGCTTTGGGCGGCCCTATCCTCCATGGCTGAAATCCCGGCTCTCTTTGCCCAGCGACCCATTGTGGTGAAACACGCAAAAGCCGCCATGTATCACCCATTCATTGAAGCCGTAGCTCTCACAATCGTCGACGCACCAATCACATTCATGACAATCGTGATTTACTGCCTCATTTTGTATTTCATGGTTGGATTGCAAGCTTCCGCGGGCCAGTTTTTGTGAGTAATTGTTTTTGTCTGTCTGACCTGACTTTAAGTAGGCTCAACGCTGTTTCTATCTCAGCATTTTCCTCCTATTCATATATACTATGGCAATAGTTATGAAGTCTTGGTTCCGTGCAGTTGCCGCAGGCTTCGGAGACCCAGCTCCCGCACAGACAGTCGCCGGCATATTATTGCTCATGCTCGTCCTCTACACTGGATATTCAATCCCGAAGCCATCCATGATTGGCGCATTAAAATGGATTACGTACATTAATGTGAGCGCTACTGGTGATCGGTCCGATAGGCATTTGTCTTACTCATCATGCTTATTTACCACAGCCGATTCGGTATGGCTTCGAAAGCCTTGTCGCCAATGAGTTCCACACACTCAACGGAACGTGTTCGAACTTGATACCGAGTGGCAACGGATATGAAGGCGTGTTGCTCGAGAATCAAGTCTGCGGAACCTTGGGTTCACTTCCTGGCCAGAGCACCGTGGACGGTAATCGCTTTATCGCGCTTTCATACGAATACTCATATAGTCACCTGTGGCGGGTAAGTAGTGAAAATGCCGGGAATCACTTCGTGTAACTGACTTGAATGCAGAATTACGGTATTCTCGTCGCGTTTGGCGTTGCATTCGCGGTGGCCCTCTTTTTATTCACTGAGTACAACACTCACATCGCTGGTGAGACGAGCGTCACTCTCTTCAAGCGTGGCGCGCGTGCTCCAGTTGTGCGCGAAACTCAAGAGAAAAATGATGAGGAACGAGGAACCCCCGACTCGACCGGTGTTGTGGAAAAGGCCCCCAATGACAGCGGGGAGTCCATATCTGTGCCTGTCATGTCGGACGTCTTCACATGGAAGCACCTCCAGTATGATGTCCTCGTCGGGAAAGGAGAGACACGCCGCCTCCTTGATGATGTCTCCGGTTACGTTGCCCCTGGCAAGCTGACGGCACTCATGGGTGAATCTGGCGCAGGAAAAGTCGGTAACCATATATCTGTGTGGCAGAATCTTCCTTACAATTTTCCCAGACCACACTATTAAATGTTCTTGCTGAACGCCAAGCAGCTGGTGTTGTTGAAGGCGAGAGGCTGGTGAACGGGCATGCATTACCCAGCGATTTCCAGGCGCAAACGTGAGCGCAGGTTTCCTATCTATCATTTATTACGATGCTGATAGACCGCCTTGCCACAGTGGCTACGTGCAACAGATGGACACACATCTAGCTCAGTCGACCGTCCGCGAAGCGTTACTTTTCTCTGCAAAGTTGCGGCAACCCCCTTCTGTACCTCTTAAGGAGAAGGAAGCATAGTGAGTAACCTTCATGCATGACTTTGATACAATCCGTCGAGCTTGATATACTTTTTAGTGTTGACACTGTCCTCAAAATGTGCGGTTTGGAGAAATATGCTGATGCTATTGTGGGGTCGCTCGGAGTTGAACATAGGAAGCGCACGACTATCGGAGTGGAGCTTGCCGCCAAGGTACAGTGTTATAACGGTATTTTGCCCACGTTGTGTATTAATGATCACCCTCCCCAAGCCCAAATTGCTCCTCTTCTTAGATGAACCCACCTCCGGCCTTGATTCACAGAGCGCCTGGGCTATTATCAATTTCTTACGAGACTTAGCCAATCACGGCCAGGCAATTTTGTGCACGTAAGGCTCACTTCTCTTTTTTTGTCAACTTTTGGGCTCACCCAGGATCATTCTATAGTATTCACCAACCTTCTGCGGAATTATTCCAAGAATTTGACCGACTTTTGCTGCTCCGGAAAGGAGGCAAGACGACTTACTTTGGCGACATTGGAAGGAATGCAACGACCCTAATCGATTACTTCCAGAGGAACGGAGGCTATCAATGCCCCCCAAATGCGAACCCGTAAGTGGTAGAACTTATTCTAGATATTCCCCGCTAATTTTTGGACAGAGCCGAGTATATACTGGACGTTATCGGAGCTGGTGCCACCGCAACTTCTGAAACGGACTGGTACAGCGTATGGAAGAGTTCTCCGGAAGCCAAGGCACTGGACGAAGAGCTTGAAGTCCTCCTTGATGAGGGTCGAAAGCGTCAAGCAGTAGACACTGAGCAACACTCGGAGTTCTCGACGTCATGGCTATACCAGGTTAAGACACTTTGGGAGCGTGACACCGTCCGTCATTGGCGAGATCCCATGTACTTGGTGGCTAAATTGGCGCTGAATGTCATTGCCGGACTCTTCATCGGATTCACTTTCTTCCAAGCGAAGGACACGATCCAGGGTACTCAGAATAAGATCTTTGTAAGCTTGCTCCCTACTCTTCCCCTATCGGTCTTTGGCTCATTAAGACGTGTAAACAGGCTGTCTTCATGAGCTTGGTCCTGAGCGCACCACTATCCAACCAGATCCAGGTACCCTTCCTGGAGACGCGGCGCATATATGAGATTCGCGAACGCCCTAGCAGGATGTACAGCTGGTCAGCGCTCGTTACCTCCCAAATCCTAGGCGAACTCCCCCTCAACATCATTGGATCTTCTCTGTATTTCCTTATATGGTATTGGATTGTCGGTTTCCCCACGAGCCGTGCCGGTTACTCGTATCTCGTGCTCGGTATCATGTACCCTATGTACTATACCACATTCGCACAATGGGTCGCTGCCATGTCACCGAACGCCGAAATTGCTGCGCAACTCTTCAGCTTCTTCTTCAGCTTCGTCATCACATTGTAAGTGGCTTTTCCTCTTTTTCTTATCTCTACCTGATTCTGACATCTGATCATAGCAATGGTGTGCTGCAACCGTATAAGCACCTTGGTTGGTGGAAGTGGATGTACCGTGCATCTCCCTACACCTATATCGTCGAAGGGTTAATTGGTCAAGGTGAAGCGTTTCGTCGTTGCTGTGACTTGGTCTGTATTAATCCCCACTTCAGCTGTTGGACATCTCGACATCAACTGCGCTCCTGTCGAATATGTCACGGTCCATCCACCCTCGGGACAAACATGCCAGCAGTACCTCGGCCGATTCATCAATGACGTTGCTGGCTATGTCACCAACCCGAGCGCAACGGATAATTGCCAGTTCTGTTCCTTCAGGACCACAGACCAATACTTAGAAGGCAACTCGAATATTTTTTACAGCCATCACTGGCGCAACTTTGCGTTATTGTGGATATACATTGGGTTCAACGTAAGCCCCCACTTACAGCCGCATATATTGTCCGCTCATCTCATGTGTCTACTCCCACAGATATTTGCTGTATTTGCCATGACATACATTTTCCGTATTCGTGGACCCGCTAATTTGTTCTCTCGCAAGCATTGATAAGCGTCTTCTATCGACTAAATAGACATAGTTCCACACTCTTATAATATTATTCGCTGGTCGTGTCATACACTGTATAAAAACTGCGTTTGTTGCCCGTCTTCTGAAGTTTGACTGGCGAGTGGGAAGTATGGTGGTCTCAAAAACACAGCGCCAAAATTGTGGTCAATTTCCAAACCCAAAATTTAAAATGAACATAGGCACCCGTGCATAGCGTCCATTCCAGTGTAATTCGCCTAGATTTGGCCAATGTAGGGTCGGTGAGCTATTATCGGATTTGGACTCGGCCGTCATTTGGCACATCCGCAAATCAGAGTAATAAGCCTCAATCTTCCTTGACCGCATCAGTCGCAGTGGCATTACACCGTGATCGGCGTGACGAACGATGATGTCGACTTGGAGATGAGAGTAAGAATGACCCAGACAAGACCACCAGTACGGTGACGAGGACAATGCTAGCCTAAGCACGGATACGAGCTCGACAGGAAGCAGAGATCGTTGCAGCTGTCTCGGAGGCCCTCGACCCCCCGAGTCGATGTTCTAGTAAAGCAGGGGTCGGGCGTCGAGGCACTTCCGAATGTGGCAAGCTGAAGGCAGGAAACAGATATGCGGCTGTGCCGGAGGAAGTGCACACGTCATCCTCCTCTTAAGTTCCCATTGACTCAGCCATAGCCTAGTATGAGTCTTCGTGCTCCGGAAGAATTCTCGGTTTTTCAAGACATCTTTCATGCTGCCTGTGATGAGTTCGAGGGCCGCACAGGAACATCCCTCAGCGAACATCCACTCGGCAAACATCTCCAGACCTGCAACTCTTTTGAGTCCCTCATTGACCTAATACAAGTGCAAACATGCGTCTTCCAAGATTTCCAGCAAAGCGGTGAGAAGGTGCCCCTATTCCTTAATAATTACCTATATCTTCGTATCTTGGTGACATCAATATCTTAGGTTGTCGTCGACTGTGGAGGAAGTTTCGATGCACTCCTCAATGTCTTCGAGTCAATCACAATATTCCTTCGTCGTCTTGATATATATATAAAGATCCCTCCTATACCAGCCATGAGAGAGATAGTGGGGAACACAATCGTCGAGCTGTTCTTCGTCCTTACTCTGGCAACCAAACAAATGCAGCAAGGTCCACTTCGTGAGTTCTCCCCTTTCAAGTACATTAGTACATGACTAAACGCAGCGCAGAGAGAATCGGACAGAGTTTTCTAGGAGAGGTTGAGGCGGTGTTGCAGAGGCTAGATAGATTAAGCCAGCACGAAGCTCGGACGACCGCAGCGCAGACCCTCCAGTTCATCTACGGTCTTGTCCAAAGTGTGAACGTTGTTACGGGTGGTAGGAAATTTCCAGTTTGATTCTTGAGCTTGCGGCTCTTTAACGTCCGTCACTAAGACTGCAAGACATTTGCAGACAGCGCCCGGGAAACTCTAAGTATGTCCAGCTAGCCGACGGAATCAGTGAGCGTCGGTATATCTGACTGGGTGCCTAGTGATCGTACAACAAGCCGCGATCGATATGAGGAATTCAAGCCGTCAGTAACTTCTTACTGACGCTGTCGCTGACTATTAACGCTGAGGCGTCAGGTGATCAATTGCAGCAAGGGCAAGATATTCAAAGCTGGTTGTCCCCCGTAAATCCGTGGGAAAATCAGAGTGTTGCTTCGAAATCTTGTCATCATAGGACGGCGGCATGGTTCATCCAAGGTGACACTTTCGCCGAATGGAAAGCATCAGGTTCCTTATTGTGGATTCATGGAAAGCGTATGTGTCCCTCAGATTCATTCTCTGAGTGCGAGAGACTGATGATCCTAATTTTGTAGCGGGCTCAGGAAAGAGCATCCTTTGGTATGTTATCCGTCCAATATTTTCCGTTGCATATACTGACTTACCAACAAGTTCTGCGATCATCGATGACATCAACCACATGCACAAGGCTGGATTAGCTTCCCTCGCTTTTTTTTATTTTGACTTTAGGGACGACAAAAAGAAGGGCCTCCGCAGCCTCCGCAGCCTACTCTCCTCCCTTCTTTTTCAACTTTATCGTCAGTCAAATTCATATTTCAAGATTCTTTCCGACTTCCATTCCGCATATCATATTGGTTCACAATATCCTAGTGAGGCCGAACTTGCACAATGCCTAAAGGACATGCTATATGGCGCGGGGGGTGCCCCAATCTACATTATTTTGGATGGCGTTGACGAATGTCCGAAATCTTCTGGCACGCTTTACCCCCGTGAAGAGGTCTTGATGCTTGTGGAGGAATTTGTCAGGCTACATGTCTCAAATCTCCATATCTGCATTACAAGTCGTCCCGAGATCGACATCGAAACTATTGCTCATCCTCTAACATCACATTCTATTTCCCTCCACGACGAAAGAGGACAAATACAGGATATTGCCGATTATGTCAATTTTGTCGTTAACTCGGATCCGGGGATGCGAAGATGGTGTGAAAAAGACAAGAAATACGTCGTCGATGCGCTTTTGCAAAAAGCTGACGGAATGTAAGACATCACTATTGCGGACTCTTTACTTTAGCCATGACCACTCATGTCTGTGGCGTAGGTTCCAATTCGTTGGATGCAAGTTGCACGCTCTTCGCGGCTGCCTCTCTCCACAAATCCCGCACATTCTGGAAGAATTCCCGGCGACGCTCGATTGGACATACGGACGCGTCTTACAAGACATCCCTGACAACACGTGGGAATGCGCCCACCTTCTTTTGCAATGCGTTCTGGTGTCTTCACGCCCCCTTCTTGTTGAAGAGCTTGCCGACTTCCTCGCGTTCGACTTCAGCACAGGATCTCTTCCCAAATTCCAGCCAGGTCGTTGTCGAGAAGACCCAGAATATGCTTTGCTGTCTGCGTGCCCTAGTTTGCTCGCCGTTATCGAGTCGAACGGTTCCAGGGTCGTTCAATTTTCCCATTCCTCGATGAAGCCCTTCTTGCTATCTAGCCGCCTTGAGATGGCAGGACACAGGAGTTCCCGTTACCACATCGACATGTCACATGCGCATCTTACGGTCGCACAAGCTTGTTTGAGCATCCTGTCATTCCCTGATGGCGAAGTGAGCAGGGATAACCTGAAGTTCCCTCTTGCTGCCTATGCCGCCCTGCATTGGGTAGACCATGCCCAGTTCAATGATGTTTCAGGACATATCGAAGATGCCATTAAACATCTCCTTGATCCAAGCAGACCACATTCGATCTCCATATTCGATCCAGATGGGCGCTCCCCCCATCCAAAAAGCTCCTCACAAACCGGAAGATCCCCCTTACATTATGCGGCAACATGTAACCTTTTGAACTTGACAATGTTCCTAACTAGTCAACCTTGGCAGGACATAAATGCCCTGGGCACCTCTCACAAGGAATCACAGTTGATCGTGGCATGTGAAATGGGACATGTCGAAGTTGTACGGGTTCTACTCGCACGAGGCGCAGATGCGAATATCCAAGACCACAGCAAATGGACTGCATTGCATTGGGCGTCGCAAGAAGAACATCTTGAAGTTGTTCGCCTTCTTCTTAAGCATGGTGCATATGCAAATTCTTCGGACGACAAAGGTCAGACTGCATTACATCTGGCATCGCGGAAAGGTCGTCTCGAACTTGCCCAACTCCTCCTCGAGCAGGGTGCGGATGCGAATGCTCGGGATCAGAATGAATGGACACCCCTACATTGGGCGTCACAAGAAGGACACGCCGAAGTTGCTCAGCTCCTTCTTGAACATGGCACAGACGTCAATGTGCAAGAAGGGGGAAAGAAGATACCATTACATATGGCATCGCGTGAAGGACATGTCGAAGTTGTCCAACACCTTCTTGACCACGGGGCGGATGTGAATGCCCAGGACTCTTCCAAGAAGACTCCACTGCACGATGCATCAGAGAAAGGATGTTTCGAAGTTGCCCGCCTCCTTCTTGAACATCGCGCCAGTGCGAATGCTCATGACGGCAACAAGCTGCCTCCATTGTATTTGGCATTTCACAAAGGATATCCCGAAATTGTTCAGCTGCTCCTCGAGCACGGCGCCGACGCGAATTTCCGGTACCCTGACGAGCTCAACAACATATTACATCTTGCGTTATATTATGAGAATTTCAAAGTTGCTCAGCTTCTTCTTGACCACGGCGCAGACGTGAATGCCCAGAATGGGGACAAGGTCACTCCATTGCATACGACAGTGCACAAAGGACATCTCGAAATTACTCGGCTCCTTCTTGAGCATGGCGCAGATGGGAATGCCCTGGACAGGTATAACCTATGTCCATTGTATCTAGCACTTGACATTGGAAAGCTTGAAGTTGCCCAGGTCCTTCTCAAGTATGGCGCAGATGTGGAAACCCGAATAAAACACACGTGGAACCTGACTCTATTGCACCGTGCATCGTTCGAAGGACGTCTTGAAGTCGCTCAGTTTCTTCTCGAGCATGGTGCAGATGTAAATACTCGAGACGGGACACATGCAACTCCATTACATGAAGCATCGTCTCATGGGCACCTCAAAGTTGCTCGGCTTCTTCTTGATCACGGCGCAGATGCAAATGCCCAGGACGGAATGAATGCTACTCCATTATACCGTACACCTCGACTCAGGGAGGACCTCACTATCTCTTCAATTTCTGCTCGTATGAAGTACGATTACGACTTGGATCGAGGCATTACGACACTGGAGTCCCAAATCTTATCCAAAACACATTATACATGTCATATACGATACTCTTCGTGCCACATACGGTCCTGTACCCCTCAGGTACACGCTTGAGGATGTTTTAAAGAATGACCTTGATTCAAGGGTGGGATTCCGTTCAGTGAAATGTTGAATAGACGGACACTACAATATCATCAGTAAGTTCATAATCTACCAGCTTTTTTTTCGCTTTTTTTCGCTTTTTTGACTTGTCATGAGTCAAAAGGCAAGCCTGAGAAAGTTGAAAAGGCAACCTATGATAAGTTGACCAAATTTAAAATTCCGTGGTGATTACCGCTTTTTGTCGCTTTTCCAACTGTTGTCTACGTAAAAATACCAGGCTTTTTTTTGAAACTTATAGATCTGGCTTTTTAAATTTTTACTTTCTCACTTTTCATTCCCTGTACTGTACTGTATGAAACTTCTGTTATTGATATGGAATTGGAATACGGAGAATTTGGAGCCACACTCTATGGATGGTCAATACGTCAATTGTCAAACGTCTGAAGTACTTCAGATAATAACGATCAAAATAGGAAATTGACTCACAAGGAAGGGTTCGCTCGGTCTGATGGCACTGCTCAGACTTGATACATCAGGAAAATGGCAATTTTGCTTATGACTTTATTGAGCCACTTTGGAAAAGTCAATAAAGTGACCCAATCCGAGGGTGAGTAACGGTGAGTACTTGGCATGCCAAGCACCAATCTATTACAAAAAGCATATCGTAGTTATACCTTTTCACTTTCCGAACTTTATGCACTTTTTTATGACTTTTTACAACTTTATGACTTTTTTTAAACTTTATAACTTAGTTGACTCAGATACCCGGACTTTCTGGATGGGGGGGGGGGGCCTTACTTTATAACTTGGAGCTTTCCAGACTTTTTGACCCTTTTCCTGATGTAGTCATGGTGAGCGGAGTTGGTGCCGCCGGCCTCGCGGGGTCCGCAGTGTCCACCACAATAAACTCTACAATCGATCCTGATTTTCAGGAAAACATACAGAAAGGGCCCTTGTTCACTTACTCCTAAACCGGAGATTTTGCTCAAATGCACCCATCCACCTTATGATAATCGATTAGGATCGCTCGTCGTATATCATCATAATTGGGAAGTTGGAACGCATCCAAACACACTTTCAAGAAAACACCTTCCATTCACCCACAAAGTGTAATAACGACACGACGACTCATGGAACAGCTCCCTTCAGAGATTCTGGTAAGATCCTAACCAGAAGCGCCGTTGAAAGATCAATGAAGAACGGACAATGAGCTGCATCAACCTACCTCATCCAATGATGATTTTGACTTCGAGGTTATTGCCATCGGCCTTAGTGTACTGGAATTCGAACTTGCGGCCCTTCGAATTACAGACGCTGTAGGACGTCAGCTGCTTCTCCCTCTGTTGGCATCTATCGCTGTATTTGCTGTTGTAGTATTGCGGGGTGATGATGATGCCAGTCTGGTCGTTGCTAAGGTCCGTGACAATGTCGCCCCATCGCATGTAGTTATGGACACCCAAAGTGATGATGAAATTTTCGCCAGTGTCGTCTGCCACGAAACGAAGGGAGCCAGACGTCCCGCTGCCGCGCATAGTGAGGACATGGCCGCAGTCAATTTCGCTCCAGGAACCCCCGTTAGCGTAGTTCCAAACGGTCTTCTCGGCAACGTGGAAGAACGCGTCCTGGTTGGTTTGGTAGATCTGAACGGCGATAGTGTAACCTGTATAACTCATTCTGTAACAATTGCGTGTTTGTTCGAAGTGGAGATGATATGCTCTGGGTCAAGTCGTTAGTTGTCTGTGGAAAGTGGTGGAGAGAACACATACAAGTTGAGAGTAAGAGACCCTACTGAAGAAAAACGACATGTAACGCGTCGCTTTATATGTTCACCGTGAGAATGCAATAGGAATGTCGATGTGAACGTCGATGTGAACCTTGCATAGAGAAATGCCTGAATTGAGTAGCTGAAAGTTCATGTGAGCTAATGGCTGTCACCTTCGAGCCTCCAAGGGTATTCCTCATCTGTTTACGCCCGTCTATCAACAATACACGGGCGGAGGACGATAATCGGAGAATGGAATGACCTGTCTCTGATCTCGTGGGAGAACCCTTTGCCCTGTTTGCATGGTATGTCGGAGGCGAAAAATCATCAGGGTTTATGATCGGTCCGGCAGCTGCTCAGAAAAAGCAGAGCAATGCTCATCTAGAACGCCTAAGTACTTGTACAGTCATAGAATGGTAGTAGTCATGCGCGTTTCCGAGAATGCCTTTTGCTGATTCGCCTGGAGTCATGATCAGAGGCTGACGCTTTTGTACAGCCAAATTTTACGTCCGAGACTCTAGCCCCTGATGCCAGTCCATAAGTCTTGGGTGTGGGTGTGATAGATATTACCACATTTTGCGCTGGTGACGTGACCCAATGTCATGCTACATGATGAGAAATCAGGTCAATGTTACACCCCAGGACGGAACTTCTGAGACGCAAGGCGCGGCCGCGGCGTGTTCAGCAATGTGTGTCCGTCCCTCTCGGTAGCACCCCAGTTCCACGATCCAAAAAATGGATGCTGACCATACGTCTAGAACAATACGAGCGTCAAAATTTTGAAAGGTTGAAAGGTCGAAATCCCCAAAAAAAAGTCCCCTTGCATCCATATACGCGGCCAAAACGGAGTTTGGCGAGAAATTTCCAACCTTGAGCGACAGCGAAAAAGTGAAATATGAATTCCAGACTATACGAACAAATGGCATGGTCCGTAATCCTGGAAGGTCAACTGGTGACCGAAACAGCTGCAGAAATGTAGCCCCCCTGTGCTATGGATCGAATATTTCAATCCCGAAGTGGGAACTGCACGGCCTTCTCCGTCTGGCACATGGAACCCGAGTTTAGATATCAGAACGTGCGTCGAGTTCAGATACGTCAGAGTAGTTCTCATGTAAAGGTGAACATGTAGCGATAGGTAGGACCTGTCAATAGTGTGTGGATCGAAGGCGTGAACAACTCCTTTACATCCGAATTCAGGGCACCTCACAGTCGACTTGAGTCAAGTGGTCGAACAGGAAAAGAGACTTTTCGCTCAAGAAATGTGAAAATCGAGCGCGAGCAGAAACTTGAAAGTTGGTAGCATGTACGGTGTACGGTGGTGACCAGCCGTCACTAGCGTCACTGGCTGCCCAGAGCACGTGACACCATAATCAACGCCTGGAATAGCAATAACCCTCTTGTAAGTTATATGAGCGAAGGGTCTCCTCTAACTCTTATCACGACCATTATGCATGAGCTGATCTTACAGTGCAATTACACAAGACGCATTTTTAGAAAGATGATGATTTTTTTGTGATGCGTTTAAGATCCCATCTATGTAGAACTGTATACTACCTCGGTGGTACCATACACCCCGACTCATGCGTACGCAGCTTGGGATGACTTCTCCGACTCGGAGAACCCATATTGCTCGTCCTTGACGAATGCTCGTGTACATTGTGCCATGGTCACCGACCTGAAACGTCCCATCACGAGTAAAAATTAGTCATAGAAGTCGTATAGAAGGTCGGAATGACGACGCACGCGCGTGAGATGGGGTCCGATTGGTAAAAGTTCTCAATCGGCTTGCGGAACAGCCCACCGCTAACCTTCGCAGATGCCGTGTTCGCTGAGAGTGTCTTGAGACCTGCGAGGGCAATATCCGTCGAGGTAGGTTCTAATGTGTCGTATCGGACGAGTGAAGGGGAGAGTTCCCACATGCGGTCCCGGAGAGCGAGAACATCATCATATGGTAGAGCATTGTCCAGGATTTCTGACAGTGCTCTGTGCACATCCTTATTATATGTTCAGGCCCAACAGGCGGGGTAATTACGTACCGTATAATTTTCCAATCTTCACGAGCTGCACCTGGGGGAGGTACCGCCGCTCGCCCAAGTTGTGAACGGCCCTCGGTATTAACCCACGTCGTCGATTTCTCGGTAAAGGCTGAACCAGGAAGACACACATCCGCAAGCTGAGCACCAAGATCACCGTGATGTCCTTGGTAGACAACGAAGGCGTCTCTCGGGATCGATGCAGGGTCAATGTCGTCTGCATTGAGAAGGTAGATAAACTTGGGCGTCGTAGCGGCAGCCTTCTTAGATGGAGCAAAGCCGATGTCATATGATGCGGCGCGGGAGGCGGCCTAGCGTAGCTAGTGAGTATTAGGCAAGGATCACAGCTGGAACGCATACCCGTTGGAGAACAGCGAAACCATTCCACTCGGGAGTGACAAGCTTGGTCTTATTCTTCTCAACAAACTTCGCTAAGGCATTATAAACTGCAGGACCGTCCGCATGCTCCCCAATCGCACTCCCGACGATAATCAGTGGGCGTTTGGCGGCGATGAACTTCTTTGCAAACTCGCCCTTGCCCGCGATAAAGTCCGCTACGGCCTTAGCGTCCTGTCCCAGGTAATCGTACCCGTACGTCGTGTCGACGCGCTCGCCAATCAAGCCGACCTCGAGGGGTGTATGTATCCATGATTTGCGGATGCGCGAGTTGAGAACGGCTGCTTCGTGTCGCGGGTTCGTGCCAACAAGTAAGATGACATCTGCTTGTTCAACACCTGGAATGGTCGCGTTGAAAAGGTAATTTGACCGAACGTCGATACCAGCAGCCGGAGGAGCCCGACCGCCTGCCTGGTCTAGTGCAGTGTTGTCAGAGCCAAGTCTGTTAATGAGATCCTTCAGAGCTACGAGTGATTCGGTGTCGGCAAAGTGGCCGGCAACGGCTTGAATCTCATCGCCTTTCGCACCAGACTTAGCAAGTCCGGCCGCAACGGCCGCGAGAGCGTCCTCCCACGATGCGGCGACAAAACGACCGGCTTGCTTGACAAGAGGTGTTGTGAGACGCTGGAACCTTAGACCGTCATGCGCATGACGTGTTTTGTCCGATATCCACTCCTCATTAACATCGTCATTTGTACGAGGTTGAACGCGCATTACTTGTACGCCACGCGAATCAACACGGATGTTAGACCCCACAGCGTCGAACACGTCGATGGATTCGGTATTCTTAAGCTCCCATGGCCGTGCGTGGAACGCATATGGTTTACTCGTTAAAGCACCAACGGGACATAGGTCAACGATGTTGCCCGAAAGCTCCGAGTCCATGGTCTTCTCTATGTACATGCCGATTTGCATGTCGTTCCCACGGCCAGTGGTACCAAGCTCTTCGACACCAGCGACCTCATTGGCGAAGCGAACGCAGCGTGTGCATTGAATGCACCGATTCATAGAGGTCTTAACCAGAGGACCAAGATCTTTGTCCTCAACGGCGCGCTTGCCGGTAATCTCGTGGAAACGTGTCCTATCCGAGCCGTACCGCATGGACTGGTCTTGGAGGTCGCATTCACCACCTTGGTCACAAATCGGGCAATCAAGAGGGTGGTTGGCAAGAAGGAATTCCATGACGCCCTCTCTTACAGGTAAGGTCAAGATCATCAGAATGGATCTGGAAATTCGAGCAGAGGGTGCCATTACCTTGCTTCGTGAACTAAAGGTGTGTTTGTGAAAACCTTTGAACCAGGCATTGCAGGCATCGCGCTATCGGCCATGAGTGACAAAAGGGCCCGACCAAAAGGAACAGACTTACCACGAAGCAACTGGTTTAGGTGAGCGCTCCACCTCAACCAAACACATTCTAGGGACCATGGGATGACAATTCAAATCTGGAGAAAAAGGTCTTCACTGACCGACAATTTCCCGCGATCGCAAGTCGGTCATGGTAGCAAAACCTGAGTATAGACCCGAGACGTAAGCACGTTGTGTAATGACTATGTGGAAATGTATGCACCGCGGAATCGTCGCACCAGCAGCTTCACAGGCTTGAATCAACGCCGAACCTACAAGAGTGATCAATCCTGCACTTGGCACGCGCTCCACTATAGGTGACATACCTTGGGGGACTGTGACCTCTTTGCCATCAACAGTTAGTGTAATATCCGCCTTGCGCGTTGAAGTTGAGGTAAACGACCGACGGCCTTTCCATGAAAACGCGCAAATTATCGATAAAGATGTAAAATCCAGACCGCAAGTCGACGTACGGTTGTTCCGACAGTCTGAGCAAGCTACCCGAGATAGCCAGCCGTTTGATGCTGGCCTCGACGCGGCCGAAACTAGTCTGAGCATTGTCTAACTTGAAAAAAATAAAATAAAAATGTGGTAGACGACGTTGAGGGTGCCCTTCTCCCTTGTTAGGGAAAGGCGCTGTGCTCTGTAGTCGTCGTCGATGTCGAGCCCAATGACGAAGAGGGCCCGCCAAGTGACAACAACCGAATGTCCGGGGTGCGTATTCGAGCGGAGACTGATATGTGAGCGGACGTCACCGAGCCAATCGAAAAAACCCTAATAACAATAGCAACAAATACACACGTGACTCGATGGCAGTGAATTCCACGTCGACAGGGTTAACCGAGTGATACAGGCAGCATCAGCATGGACCTCCTGCACACACAACTTGTCGCTATCCAGAATCGTCTGGAGTTTGTTCAAAAGGATCCGATCGATTGGCAAACTTACGTCCTCGTTTTCTCGTGGGGTATCTGCCTATTCGAGTCTTATCTCCTGTGCGTTCCTGTTCTACTCTTCTCTTGTGCACGCCCGCAACTGACAAAATTTCTCCAATGTAGCCTTCGCCAGTATCCCCTTTACTCGAAGCAATCGCCACCCGCTATTCTCGCCGACCACTTCAAGCCGGAACTGTTTGAAAAGTCACAGAAATATGGAAAACATAAAGCCAAGTTCTCGATTGTCTCAGGCCTGTATAAGCAGTTCATCGACACCCTTCAGCTCGCGTCGGGCGTGTATTATCCTTGGGCATGGAGAGCTTCTGGTCAACTTATAGGATGGGCCGGATATGGCCCTGAGTATCTGGTATGTCCTCAAAGACTTTTTTTTCCTGAACTATTGTTTGACCGTACTCTTAGATCTCCCAGTCAGTTGTGTTTGTATTTCTCTTGACATTTATCTCCACACTTCCAACCTTGCCTCTTGGCCTCTATCAAACCTTTGTCCTCGAGGAGCAGCACGGTTTCAACAAGACCACGCTCTCCCTCTACTTTACCGACCTGCTGAAAGGCTGGGCTCTTGGCGTAGTTCTTGGCGCTCCCCTTCTTTCCGCCTTCCTTTATATCTTTGAGTGGGCCGGTGACCGCTTCGTACCTTGGGTCATGATGTTCCTGTGAGTGTCTCATATTGCCTTACTTTAATTCATACTTATATGAGGTTTAGACTGGTCTTCCAGCTTTCGATGGTTATTCTTTACCCAACCATCATTCAACCCCTTTTCAACAAGCTCTCGCCTCTCCCAGAAGGCGAGCTCCGGACTCGCATTGAGGCACTTGCATCTAAACTTAAGTTCCCCCTCAAGCACCTCTATGAGATCGATGGATCGAAGCGTACCTCGCATTCAAACGCATATTTCTTCGGGCTCCCTTGGGTAGGTAACATCGATCAGCCCTATTCTACAATTAGCTCATTCTTCGTCAGAGCAAACACATCGTCATTTTTGACACCTTAATTAAGCAATCTCAACCTGAGGAAGTTGAAGCTGTCCTCGCACATGAGCTTGGGCACTGGTATTACCTCCACCCGACAAAACTCCTTCTCGTGTCCCAACTCCACCTCTTTACCATTCTCGCTCTCTTCCCAGCTTTTCTCAACGCACCCCCGTTCCTTCGTTCCTTCGGCTTCTCAGAGTCTGTGGCCGCTCGCCCGCCCCCAATTATTGCGTTTCTCCTTTATCAGGCATGACTATTCTTCTCTTCCCCTTGATTATGCAAGGTGACATATCTCTTCTTAGATGGTGCTGACGCCACTTGAATCAGTCGTCGGGATGGCTCTGAACGCCATCTCGCGCCGCTTCGAGTACCAGGCTGATCGTTTCGCTTGCGATCTTCCCGCGATCCTTCATGTCGAGTCAGCCGCGGAGAAGGAAGCGATGAAGGATATGGGCACCCGTCTTGGGCGCGCGCTCGTCAGTTTGCACGTGGAGAACTTGTCAACCGTCTGGGTCGATTGGCTGTATTCAGCATATCACCACAGCCACCCGACACTGACGGAGCGACTCAAGGCATTGGGAGAGTATGGCAGTGAGGAGCTCGACAAAACCGACAAGAAAAGGGAATAGTGCGCTGGCATTCCGTGTACATAAACATTCTGCTATTGTACATATCTACTACCTTCGTAGCACACCTATTTAGAAGTCTCTGAGATACATACCGTAGTGCCGCGACGAGAACGTCGCTTAGTTAAAATTCTTATCACTACGTTGATCGTCTTTGTCCGAGTCCTCCGTGGCGCAAGCCTTCGCAGCACGTCGTTTCTCGGCCCACTCTCTAGCCTTGGCCCGCCGAACCTCCTGCGCCGCGCGCACTGCGAGTTCCTCAGGTTCCGTTTCTCCCTGGACAGCCTGCTCATGAACATCAGGAGCTTCCGCCACGGGTACTGACGCATGCTCAGTAGGCCCGTCTCCGTCCGCATCCCCTCCCCCGTCCTCACTCTCGCTCCCGCTCCCATACCCCGTCAGCCCACCGAGCGCACCAGCACTCTGCGCCTCCCTCTCCGCAAGCAGCTCACGACGCGCGTCCGCCTGGGCGCGCGCCCACGCCCTGCCCCAGCGCCCACGGAGGAACGCAAGGCGGGGATCGGCACCATGATGCGCGAGGATGCGCGCGCGGAGCTGAGCGTCATTTGTCGCGCGCGCGACGTGCGATGCGGTACGGCGCATGAGTTCCATCTGCGTCGCGTCTGGCTCTTCGTCGCTGTCGCCCCACGGGTCCATATCTGCGTCCTCCGTATCTACGTCAGGGGAGAGCGCGCGCAGACGGGCCGTGCGCAGCGAGTCGAGGTAGCGCAAGCGTTTGGTGCGGTGTAGGTCGGCGGTTTCGGACGGCGTGAGGAAGAAGGTGTCTTCGGTGTCTGAGGGGAGGTCGGACCATCCGCCTGGGGAGTCTGGTCTTGGGGGAACCCCGCCAGCGTCGGCTGTCACGGTGGGGAGCGCATCTAGGAGGAGGCGGGCATCGTATCTGTGTGATGCGACGCGTGAGCGTAAGATGTTTGGTGAAAGCGAAGATGGCCCGAAAAAAAGTACCGAATATTATCATAACCACGGGTGTTACACTCATCGTGCACCGTTCCACGATTCGCTCAACCTACAACCGCATAACGAGGCTATAGCCCACAGAAGCTCGGACACTCGTAGATTGACAGACGGCCCAGCGTGTTTGATTCGATAAGACGAAAAGACTACACACCTGTCTACCCACACGTCGCCTCTCTCAAAGTCTCCGCCTATTCCACTGCCCTCCCATTTTAGCAGGCCATCACCGATACGCGAGCCTCCTTTTCCATCAACATTTATGTCAACCTCGAGTGAATCCGCGGTACGTGCTGCTTGTGGACCTCGAATGATGTCTGCCTCGTGAGCAACGATAAAAAGCGAAGGATCGTTGCGTGGAGACGATGGTTCGTCTGACTGGTCGTATTGACCGTTGTAAGTGTCTGATCGTTGTCGATATTTGCGTTTGCGGTGGGACATCCGGGTGTGGTTTGGATAATAGAAAGATGAGCTCGACGCGACAGATTTTGGCACAGCCACCAAGTCACTGGCCATCACCAAATTTGGTTCAGAACCTTCCAAGCGGCCGTCGTACAACTCATGGAGTCGACTTCACTGCCAGTCACTTGCTGCTACACTTTCAGCCTAACATATAAGAACTTACGCTGCCGTGTCTGTACTTGGCATGCCTTGGTTGACCCTACCCTGAAACTGCCACATTCCGGAAATCATAATCGTCAGAACAGGACTATTTCGCCGTCATTTGATTCAGATGACTTTCAAAGGAGTCTCAAAACAATTCATTACACGGCAGCCATTGGCAATTACCCGACTGTATTATATTCCAGTTTTGGCGACAAATTGGCACATGAAGGCTTTATCTTTTGGGATTTTAACGCTCGTCTATGGCCCCTCAGGCTCGCACTGTGCGGTGTACCCCAAGAAAGTACTAAGCTCAGCCCGGGGAAGTCAGAGTAAACTCTACTCCATTGACTTTGGGCAGCGATGTCGGGTCATCGTAAAATTGAGTGGCCCTTAGTCGCCTTACGGATTAGACTCTCAAGACCAATGTGACTCGAGGCCGCCGTACCTGGCGATGGACAATGGACAACGTCAACGCCGGACAGCGAGGTGGCCAGGCTCCGCTGTCCATATAATTAAAACGGTGGTATTCGATGGTTACCACGACTTCTCTCACCTAAACAGTGATATTTCCTCTCGGCCTTACACCAAACAAGGGAAGCCAAGCATAGCGTAGATTACAACTATGTTCCAAAAAAAAAGCTCCTAACCGTAAATCTAGTAGAGAAAGAGCATCATATCTATGTCATTCCACATCATCTCAGATATATGGCGGACCCATTGCTGGAAATGCAAAACCATCAGGTCTTGCATTACAGATTTGTTTTACAATGACGTACCCTTCCGGAACACGCCCAGCGTGAACTCCACCACAAGCAATAACACACCGCCACCGGGTGCTAGCCTCAGCACCTTGGGAACAAAGCCCTTGTACAGCGCAGCCGGGCCCTCTTCGCGGAAGATAGTTACGAGTCTACATCGGCGTAAGGTTACCGAGAAAGAGAAAGTAAGGGACACGAAACGTACGCAGGGTATGTCCAATTGTATTTAGGGATAACACCGGGAGCTTTTTCTGCGCCCTGGATGCGAGACTTGACAACCTGGAGAAGGAGGATGAGGTGAGCTTATCACGGAGTACTTAAAGAAAAGTGGCTGACGTCGAATCTATGAGGGGTATTAGCACCACTACATGGAAATACGAACAACCTGTGACGTACGGGGTATTGAGCACAGTACCAATGAAACCCCCAGCACTCCCTGATACGAAATTATTCAACAGTTGTCCTTGCGACGTCTGTGGCTCGTTTAGTCATCCAGTTAGGCATAGAACAGCGGAGAGAAGCTGACCTCTGCCTTTGGGAGCATCGTCTTGACTTGGA
>QLPC01012685.1:0-17921 GCA_003314055.1 Lactifluus hygrophoroides
AGACATTTTTCGCATGCTGTGTTGATTGGACGGACTCATTTTTCTGAAACACGTCTTCACGATGTACATTCCGAGGGTATAAATTACGTTACGTGGGGAGAACAAAGATTGGCAATACACTTGTGTGTACTGGAGAAGAAACCCATGTAGTGTGTGATCCATGGAAGGGGTACAAAATTATGTGATAGGCTAGGTGTCATTGCACAAATGTATACGTGGTCATGAAATGTCCTGAATGAACGTATAATGCCGGGGCTCGTCATAAAAAAAAAAAGAGGCGTAATAATACTGCGGCGCTGAATGCCATAACAATTTACATATCGGTATAGAAATCGTTGGGAAACCTGCAAGCCCGAATACCACGGGAACGACAAGATGGTGAATCAGTTAGGTGGCTCCCGTGGAAGGTCAGATGTGCGGCGGTCAGACACGCGGCGGTTCGGTCGATGTTCATGAGCCTTCGAATCTGGGAACGGCACCCCAGATTCACGACGCGTCTGCGGCGAGGATGACTCGCCCTGCTCTGCCTGATACCGCTGCCAGTCTTCCACTTTGAGCGTGGACAACCTCGTCGATGATGGACGAGCTGCCGAGCGGGGGTTTGGGCTTAGCTTGTCTGCACTTGTTGAGCGCGAGTGACGGACAGCCGAGTCGCGGGGTGCAGAAGACAGTCTATTCGTGTTATTCCTTTCTTGTGTGGTATCCTCAGAGCGATGGCGACGGGCTTCCTTTGCTTGTGCAGCAGCAGCCTTTTCTGCCTGGCGCTTGTTTACCGCATGACGCTCAGCCGTTTTCGATCGCTCCCAGCGAGCTTTGGCTGCTTCTAGCTCAGCCTGCTCCTTCTCTGCGTTTGTAAGCGGCGCTTGCAGCTCACGAAGCTTCTCGCGATGTCGCTCAGTCAGTTCCTCGTAGGTCACAGTGCGCGGGTGTTGTGCAGGCGGCGGAGTCACCCTCCTTGGCGGTAGGACGTTTGGAGGCATGTAAGAGCCTGCGAGAGGGGAGGAGGCGGTTCGCTGATGATGAGCCTTGGGATGAGCCGTTACCGCGTCACGGGTTTTCGCAGAAGTAGGAGCATTGGCCGTATCCTCCTCAACGACACCAGATTCCAATAAATTCTCCCGCATCTGACGGCGCGACAGAGCCTCTTGAACAGCTGGCGGAATAGGAAGGCGAGGTGTCGGAACGGTAACCTGTATGGGAGTAGTAGGAATGGGTGC
The DNA here is from genome assembly GCA_003314055.1 of Lactifluus hygrophoroides. Taxonomy (NCBI): domain Eukaryota; kingdom Fungi; phylum Basidiomycota; class Agaricomycetes; order Russulales; family Russulaceae; genus Lactifluus; species Lactifluus hygrophoroides. The sequence continues at coordinate 1,218 of QLPC01012685.1, forward strand.
AGACACCCCGGAGGGGGGCTGCAGTAATTTCCTGTCACGAAGGTATGAATCCCAACCATCGTCACGAAGAGGGGCACTAGTCGGTCGTCCGATCGTGTGACCAATACTGTCAGAAGAGAGGTCCAACGACTGGTTCCGAGCACGCGGGTCCGGTTGCCGGGGAGGTCGTTGATGGGATGGGCTGAGGATAGTGTTGTTAAGATCGTAGGAGAGCGTTCTCGTTCTGGCACGGGGGGCCAAAGATGTTTGACGAGAGCTAGCTCCTGAAGACGATTGTGGGGGTTCTGATTTGAGAACCTCAATGGAACGTCGTATCGTTTGGATTTCTTGCAATAAGTCCTCCCTAGCCTTCAGCTCCTCCGATTTTTCACCAGAAAAGTTGCCTTTCTCCGTGTCTCCAGAGACAAACGCGCGGGGCACATCATCCTTTATATCACGGCCGAGGTCCAACATTGGGAGGGCACCTGGGCTTTGGGGATTCTTCATGACTGCACGTTTGAGCTCCTCTTCTGGGGTACGAGCAGCAAGGAACTCAGACACGTTAGAGGAGCGCCGTGGACGTGTGCCCATATTGTGATCATCCGGTCTAGGTGTCGACGAACTGTCTCCAGCAGTCCCAGAGAATTCGCTGTCCCGGCGACCGTGTTTGTCAAGACTAGGATGTTCTTTCTCCCATGCCGCCTTCTCAAGTGCAAGCCTGGAAAATCTCTCTGCTGCCTTCGCTTCGTCTTGTTTTTCGCGGCGTTTCTGTTCCGCTGCTATCTCCTTTAGCTTCCGCTGCAAGACTTGCAAAACGCGGAGCTGAACGGCGATGCCCATGAGCGCGACAGCACCGATGAGACCAAGCTCAATTTGCATGGCTTGTGAAACAGGGAACTGAATGTGGTGGCTCGTGTACTTGGGAAACAAGTCCCGGAAGCCGAGGTTCCACATGTAGAACTAGACGAACAAGAAAGGTAAAATTTAGCAGGTTACGAATGGAGCTGACTAAGAGATCTAACCTCTTTGAGTCCCGCAGTAGAAAAACAGTCCGCGCCCAGGATGACCGCGCTGGCACCAACAAAGGCGGTCGCGACGAGAAGAACTTGATAATGAATCTTAGGAATGGTACAGAGAACAAACCCGACGGCGGCGAGAACTGAATAATGTATCAGACGGGGACATGGACAATGAAAAATGGTGTCACACACCAATATACATGACCCATCTCGGGCCAATGGGACGAAGAAGCCCACCATCTCGGAAGGATTGAACCCACAAGCCAAACGCGAAGCCGCCCCAAGCGCCGATAAGATACTTTGTCGTTTTCCAAAAGAAGATAGCGATACCCCCGCCAGCAATCCCAGCAACGAATGATGCCAAGACGAACATTCCTCGTAAAGTACGACTGGGGGGGTTGACCGATCGCAAGATGCCGAACTTGACGATAAGGGCGAAGCAGACCAGAGCCAGCGAGTAAAAGCCTATCAAGAAGAAAGACGACCTAAGATGGGAAAAATGAGTTTTGAATATATGCAGAGGGAATGTACCGACCATCTGTTCTTGTGACCTAGAAAGGCGCTGGGAAGACCGGTCAGAATGAGGACGACGCCAAGAACCCCAAAGGCAGGGTCGATTGTCGTTGCTAGAACGGTGGCGGAAGCCGTCGCAGTTGCACTGGCGCTCGCAGTTGCTGCAGGCGCGATCGTGAGGGTGATGTTGAAAACGGTAGGCAAGACTGTGACTAGAGGGAGAACCTGGGTACCGGAGCTAGCGATGGATGTGGCCGTGAATGAGGAGGTCTTCTGGATGACCGTTACATTGGGAGTGATAGAAGCGACGGAGGAGGTGGTCTGAGCTGAGACGGCGAGCATGAGGGAGGCGAACAGAAGGAGAGGAAGGATGCGCATGGGGTAGAGGAGAGGAAGCCAGGGTGGACGAGGAGGGGGCATGGTGGTGGATGAAGGAGAAGAGAGTGCCCGGGAAAGGTGGAAAGGATGCGTGGAAGCGAAAATGGTGCAGCCGGAGTGCGTTAGGCTTCAACGTAACCGATACCTTTCCCGTAGCCGTAATATCCGCGGAAGGGAAAGCGCGTCGACGGTGTGTGGGGCCGCAGATGGGCAAGCGAGAAGGAAAATGGGGGGCGGGGAGGGACAACAAGAAATATGGTGCACTAAGTTAGTGCAGCGGCGGCATGACCGTGACAGTTCCTGATGGCTCGAGATTAGCGACGACGCAACCTGTTCACCAAAAGGGGGATGCGGACGTAAATCCATTGGCCTTGACAGATTCAATTTTCGATTTTCTTCAATCAAATTCAATTCAATTAAAAAATTTGGTTGGTGTCATTCCTATCGACTTAAGCAAGCGAAGGTGTCGACTCGCTTCTTCCACTCGAAATTGCCCCCGCTTTTCCGACAACACGCTGACAACTTTGCCCCCGCGTCCGAACCTTCCCACGCGTCCCGCCACGTGTAAATATGTGTTCGCATCACTGACACCCCAAACGAACACATGCGAGAGATCCGGTAGGTCGAGTCCTCTCGTTGTCGCAGCTGTTGATATCAGTAGTGTTGGATTTTCTTCAATCCCTCTTTTATCTCCTCCAATCAGATGCGTCTGTCCCCGGTCCGCCGCCAGCAAATCCAAACCGAATGCGTTCACACCAAGCATCCGCAAGTCGTACACTGCCCGCTGTACAGGAGCAGATGCTGGCAGAACGAGTAAAGCGACCTTCGGAACCTCTGTTGCGAATATGGACGCAATCCCCTCCATCAAAATAGGGTTAAACGCAGAAGGTGTCACCGAGTATCCTAGAGACCGATACAACGACGATTAGTTTCCATGCACCGCGGACCGTGGAAATCCGCGAACTTACTTTCCGCGAGTTCTGTTGGTATGTCTGGGAGGTCGCTGTCTTCGAGATTCGTTCGCGTCTGCGGCTCTCGCTGATGCGCTTCCTCATCCTCTGATGAACTCTTGGACTCTATTGCGCCCTCGACGTCACTCACGCTGCCGTCCTCCGAGAAGACAATAGCGCAGTGCTGAACCTCCTGTGCTTCTGGACCAACGCCAGCTGCTTTTTTTTCGATTTCACAGGTTTTTTCCAGGGGCATTTCACTTCGAACCTTGATGACCGTTTCAGCGCCCTTTATAAACCAGCCGCTTTGATACAGTTGTTGTCGGAGGCCAGTCGGAAGAGTAGCACTACATACAACAAGCTGCGGTGACCTATTCAACGCACCAGCAGATCCATCAGGTTGAATGCGGGAAGCGTAGATTCGGTCAAGCAGGAGCCTTCCCGCGCTAGGGTGTCGCCTCATTTTGGCTGCAAGCTTGTTTTTTTTGTCCTTAAACGCGTCCGCGGGGATGAAGTCAATGATGTAATCGACTTCGTCAACAACGACGGTGCCGAGACTTGAGAGGTTGATAGCGTGTTCGTCCTCCTGCATGATGTCTAAAATAGCTTGTGGTGTTCCGATAAGAATGTTCGGAGGGTTATCACGAAGCCGGGACACATGGGAAGATGGTTCCTCTGCGCCGCGCACGATAACCTGGGCCACCGGTGTAGAGTGGCGCGGGCTAACATTCACTGTTGCTGTAATTCGTTCTATCCAGTGCATGAATTGATGGGCAAGGTCCCGGTGAGGAACAAGGAGCAGCGATGTGGGAAAAGATGGTTTCCTGGTCGCGTGCGGATGCCAGTACTTGCTAAGCATGGCGAGAATCAATCCAAAAGATCTACGGCATGTGTGTATGTCAGATCACCACATGAGAATTCACATCCCTACGTACTTTCCGCTACCCGTCTGCCCTTTGAGCATGACATCCTTCCCTTGGATGATGCCAGGGATAAATGTAGCCTGCGCGTCGGTGGCTCGCGTAATAATTGGAAACGCTGACTTCAGGCCGAAGCTGACGGCCTTCGAGAGGCCCAGGCCAGCAAACGAGGGAGAAGAGCTCAGTTGTCGTTCTGCATACTTCAGCTGGCTTGATAAACGAACGTTACTCTGCCGGAGGACCCTGAGACAGTTCGGAGCGAGTGCCAGTCGGTGATGGAAAACGCCCATGCAGTGGCAGTAAGACAATCGCAAATGATATCCACCAGCGCTCAAATATTTGCGACGCGACGCGGATGCACCCCGTCACGCGTACGCGCCCGGGCCACAACTCAGATTCAGATGATGGCTGCTCCTGTTAAGAACGTTGTTATCATTGGTGCAGGTAAACTCCGCCGTCCCCCATGACGTTTTTAATTAATCCTAATCCCCGTTCCAGGTATCATAGGTGTAGCTACGGCACACCATCTGTCCCTCCTCTCGCCCCGCTTGACCATCCATCTTCTCGACTCATCGCCCACACTTTTCGCATCGGCGTCCGGAAAAGCAGGAGGTTTTCTCGCTCGCGACTGGTTCCCTCATGCTACGACACCTCTCGGAGCCTTGTCATTTGACTTACACAAACAACTCGCTGAAAAGCACGATGGCCCACGACGGTGGGGCTACAGCCCTACCACGGTGTTCTCACCTCCCGAAGCTCAGTTAGCTCGTAGTGCTCAGAGGGGCGAAGACTGGCTTCTCGAAGGGTGCAGTCGTAGCGCTTCTGCTGCTGCGGACGCCCAGTACAGTGATCTCACTGTGCTCCCTCGGTGGCTTGCAGCAGGAAGAGATGCTGCCCCACTCCCCGTTAATCCCTCATCTTCGGGAGCGACCACGGCACAAGTGTGCGTTGTTACGCCCTCGTTAAACATCGCATAACCCCAACCTCAAGATGACGCTACAGGAATCCGTTGGAGCTTTGTCAGTTCCTGCTTGATCAGTGCCGATCCCGCAACGTCAATGTCCATCACCCCGTTTTTGCCACCAGTGTCATCACGTCACCAGACGGCACCATTACCGGACTCAACGTCCGTTCCCCAGACGGTTCTGAACGCGTGCTCCCTTGTGATGCCCTCCTGCTCACTGCGGGAGTATGGACTCCACGTGTCTTTGAAACGCTTTTCCTAAATGCGACCATCTCCCTCCCCATCACACATCTCTCTGGCCACTCCGTCGTCCTACGCTCTCCGTATTTGACCACAAGAGAACCACCAACGCTACCAGTAAGAGGCTGTCATGCCATATTCACCACTGACACCGACGCCAACTTCTCGCCTGAAATCTTCAGCCGTGTAGGTGGCGATATCTACCTCGCGGGACTGAACACGACGGCCATCCCCGTCCCCGAGCTCGCATCGGAAGTGCAGCCTGAGCCTACCTCGATCGAGATGTTGATGAAAGTTGCCCGCAAGTTGCTGGGTGACGGTCCGGTGGATGTTGTGCGGACGGGGTTCTGTCACCGTCCTGTGTCTGACAGTAAGCTGCCCCTACTCACCAGGTTGTCACAGGAACAGACGGGTGCTATTTTTAATGGCGGGGTGTGGGTGAGCACAGGCCATGGGCCGTGGGGTATCTCCCTAAGTCTTGGTGCTGGCCTCGTACTTGCCGAACTCGTTCTTTGCAAGAGCGCCAGCGCAGATGTGTCACAACTCGGTTTGCGCATCTGAAAACTCATGTCGATGCAAAGGGAATACAATTAATACGTAAAATACTCGAAAGACCATGGTTAGGTCGATCTGCTTGGACGAGAGAATAAATAGAGCGCGACATAAGTGTGCGAGATGTATTACAGCGGTCGTCTAGTTGAAGGTATGCGATCTTGGCCTTGTTGCTTTCCGTACGAATGATGTCTGGCAAAAGAACGAAGAGGATGGACAAACAAATGAGATGAGAGCAGCGTCCGTGTGACGTTCATGTCTGCCAGAGGTGAAGCAACCTGCGTTACGTATCTTGCTCGTCCTCTCGTTCATCGCTAAGTGCTCGATCGCCCATCCTCGCGAGTTCCTATTCCTCGCCCCTAGCAATAGGCTCATACAAAGCTCGAGAATTAGCCCCACCCAACATGCGACTTAGCCATCCTCGGCCCTGTGGCGTCGTATTTTTTCTTAATGGACTAAGGGACTGTCGGCGACGGGGGGTGTCGGGTATGAGAGATGTGACTTCGGACTCATTTTCCAGCGCTTCTTCGCGCTCGTCTAAGAATCAGCGTCAAGAAGGTCTAATTCATGGAAGGGAGAAAGTAAGTGACCTTCACCGAAAACCCTATCCATCTCTTCCAGTGGTACACCCTTGGTCTCTGGATAGACTGGGGGAAGTGGTCGTAATTAGCACACTAGAACACGAATTTCAGCCGATTCATGGCTACGTACGGAAGTACACTAAAAAGGGTCATTCGTGTCAGTAGCTGGCTATGAGAACCAATACATACCGAGAATAAAGCTGCAAACACAGAAGAAGCCGTGCATCGGATACAACTTCCAAGCTATGACTTCTTGTAAATATGGTGTAATTTCACCAACCAAAAAGTTGAAGGCCCAGTTCGTCGCAGTGGAGAGCGAGACACCTTTCACACGGACCGTGAGAGGAAGGATCTTAGACATGTGAGACCTTCTAGATTGGCAAGTGTGCGATTACAGACATACCTCTGGGGGATACAACCACGGAATTGGGCCCCAGCTGGACAGAATTACCATCTCGAGGAAGTTCACGACGAAACACGATCGGCTTACCTATAACCAAAGAAGGCATTGTATATGATGACACACACCACGACAGCCTTTGGCGTCTGCGGGATATCAATGTACATGAACCAGCCTGTAGCACCTAGAGCAATGGCCATCTGGTCCAACGCCAGTTAGATCGAGAAAGGGTGACGGGGCAAACATACAACAACTGCTCCCGACATGAGGATGGAGCGTCGACCCCAGCGGTCCACGAGGTACCAACTATTATGCAACGATTGGTATTTAAACAGCCTGTGATGGAAGTTGCAAAAACCCACGTCGGTAGTGTGCTCAGTGTGTATATAATTGCATTAATTCCTGCCATTAAGATAGCGTCGCGTCCGAGCCAGCCGGCCTCTAGAATTTCTTACAGTCATTACTCGCGTCGGCGATCCTTATTTGAAATTCAGACCTTCAAAGACCCTGGCTGTCAATTAGGCCGGTTATGAGCTGAAAATTGTGGCGCAAGAAGATGGCGCTCACGAGCATAATAGGAAATAACTGTGACTTGGCATTAGTTATAGCACTCATGGCTAACGAGGTCCACACATACCATTGATCCCGTTCTGTGAATTGCAGGTCGGTCAGTACGTGCTCCAAGGTGTGAAAACGGCCACCCACAAGTTGAGCGAATGCTTGTGAACTCATGGCCAGAAGAATTCGCCGCTTGTATCTCCTCCACATTGCCTTGTACGTTCTGCCCTCCCCACTTTCACGCTGCAGAAAACTCAGAATGCACAGCTGTGCCAATGAAGAAAAACGTTACCTCAAAATTGACTCTCTCCTTGATTTCGCGAAACTCTGCCTTTGCAATGAGATCTTCGGGATCCCCTCCGTGTAAATCTGCAATGACTCGCATCCCTTCATCATCGCGGTCGACATCGATGAGCCAACTACAAGGTGTTAACCGTCGGCTTTTTGATGAATAAATATGATACCCACCGAGGACTCTCTGGGAGGACCAATGAACCTGCTGCAAGAATTGCTCCGATGACACACTGAATAAACAAGGGAATTCGCCATGCAAGGTCTGAATCGATAAACGAGCAAAAGTAATCCATCCACTGTTAGGAGATCAGTTAGTGGAAAAGCCAAGCACAGGTAAGTCATACTGACCACAGAGGACGCGTAACCGATGATATTTCCGGTGAACTCCATACATGCTAGCGCACCCCGCTGAGAAAATGCGTCACAAAGGGTGAGTTGTCTTCTTTGACGCCAGATGAACGCTGCTCACGTGGTTTGGGGGAGATATTTCGCTCTGGTAAATTGGCACGATTGTCCTGTATACCTATCAGGAATGTAATCACGCTAGGATAAAGGGGCACCCACGATAATAGTCCGACGCCAAGCCCACTGATCACGCGGCCTATAACCATGACCGTGAAACCGGTTGTAAAAGTCTGCACGGCTCCTCCGATACCAAAAATCACGGCACCGGCAAACAAGGTGCCTCTTCTACCAATAATGTCACCAACTTGTCCAGCGGCAATGGACGTTACTTGTGGGGTGCATCAGATAACACGTAATACGGGGACCTGAGCGCCGAACACGTACTAAATGCGCCAATTTCGAGCACTGCGACCATAGTACCGACTTCTAAAGAGGTGGGGGAATCGAAATACTTGCGAAAATGGGGACCTGTAATGATCCCTGACATGACGCTATGGCAAATTGAGCTCCAACTGCTCTCGAACTAGAAGGGCGGGGCATTACCCTTGATCATATCCAAACTGAAAGAGACTTTGAGCATCTATAGGGCTGAGAGTGGGAAATATGGCTCACGAGAAATACACCGAGACTGGCAAAGGCGGATATAGAGTAGAGGAGAGGTCTGCCGACAAGACGCGGCCGGGAGCGGGAAAGGAGTGACGCCATGCTGCATACAGGCAAAAGAAGGTGGTGGTGGTAGTAAGCAAGCAAAAGTGCGACTCCACCCAATTTCGGGGGGCTGCTCGTAGAGCCCGAGGAATTTTGACGCCGGGACAGCTGCGGTCCGAACGCTCAACAACGCAACACGCGTCACAACGCTCTTGCCACACTATGCCGAGATCTGTCGTCTCAATCGACTCTTACTTTTCGTCCGAGGATTCTGACGATGAAGACCACCGCCTTGCGCAACAGGAGTGGGAAGAAAGTTTAGAGCAGCTTGCCCAAATCGTCTCTGTCTTTCTTCTGCCTTTCTTGGGCAAGTGGCTGGGAAGGCGTTGGAGCTATTGGGGTGAGTGCATACATCTCCCTCTTTCCTCTCCAGCTCAGCTGTATATCATAGCCTATGCGCGTTACGTTCGCCTTGGCTTGGGGAGATCTTTTTTTTTGGGTACGCGGCAGGCTGCATCGTAACACTTCCGTCCCCGAGTCCGGTATGTCGAATTAACACTACCTCATCGCTGCGCTAATCGCTTTCTAGATATCACATATCCCCGTGCAACCTCCTCCGCGGCCCTCTCCAACCAATCCGTCATCGTTATCCCCGACTGTTGCATATCGCGTAGCACCTCATGACCCACCATCCATTCGCTCCTTTTGGCTAGCCCGTGCAGCATTATATGCCATGTATCTGCAGTCAGGGCTATTTTCTCATGACGCATCTGCCTATAGAATTGAAGTGCCTTCTGGAGACCTGCAAGTGACGGATTTTCTAAGCACGTTTTGAGAAGCACGTTATACGTGACCTTGTTAAACTTGACCCGACGCGCCTTCATCTTCTGTAGTATGAGCGTCGTACAGTCATGCACGAGCTGGTCATCCCTCCCAATCCAGCCGTGTACGCCATTCAAGACTGCAGTATAGGTCACAACATTCGGCATTATTGCGGGGTCGCCTGACTCTTCCATCGTCCTGAGGAGGTCGAGTGCAGCTTCCAGAGCCTTCTTCTCCTTCTCTTGCAACAAAGAGGTTATAATGGCCGTATACGTAGCGACATTTGGTTTGATATTATGCTGATTCATGATTGCCGATGTCTTCTGGATCGCCTCGCCACGGTCGAGGATGCGTAAAAGTGTGCAAAGAAGTATAGAGAATGTGGCGACGTCGCCAGAGAGGCCATTAGCGGCCATTTTCTTCAACATTGATGACAGTGACTTCATATCCTTCTTGCTGTGGTAATAGGTCAGGAATATATTGAAGGTGGAGACAGTGGGGTGAGGTCCACTTGCGAACATTCCTTCCAGAAGGTCAATCGCATCCAGCTCGCGCGAATTAGTCAGGCGGGCACCGATCATAGTGTTAAATATTAGTTCGCTATTCAAGTCTAAGGTGAGGGATGAGGTCGATCTGAATTCATCGAAGAACGCTTCTGCTTCCTTCCACTGTCTCGTATTCACCATCACTTGGACAATGGCCTGGTACGAAGAGCTGTTGGGAGCAACAGCCGCTTCTTTCATGGACCGCCAGAGAGCGAGAGCGGGCCCTGCGCCCTTCAACTTGCCCACTCCCTTGATGAGAACTGTCCAAACGCCGGGTCCTGGTTTGTGACCATATCTGACCATATCATCCCATACTGATTCCGCTAAATCGAGTCGGTGAACTTCCAGGAAGGCAGAAATGAATGCCGCCCAAGTGCTCTCTTGGATGACCACTGGTCGACCATCAGAGACTGATTGGGAATTCACAGTGGCCCACGGATAATTTTGTGACAGACCCTCTATCATGGTTGCGTACAGATTCTTCAGTGACTGCGTCGCAGGAGTGCCCACCAAGTTCTTGAGATGCTTGTGGAAAGTGGATGGGTGTGAGAGAAGTCTAGCTGCGTCAGCGTGCCTAATGAACGCCAAAACTTTCTGGCGAAACTTGAGGGAGGGTGCGAATGTATCGAGAATGGGACCAGCTGCATATGCCGACGAGAAATTCCATTTGGCATATATTCCGGTTCGAATTGCAGAGGAGAAGTCGTCTCGGATAGTGTGGGCCATGATCGCAAAAACACCCAAGTCCCTGTCTATGGGAAAGCCGGAATTGCGGAACGTAGGTATTGTCGGTAAGTCATCCTGTGTTTCTTCGTCGTTGAATAAGTCTTCGTCTCCAAACACGTTTCGATGTTCCATTTGTGACAAAAAACGGTTGTACAGCAGAAGAACACCTTCAGGATCGTTTATGGTGATGAGTGCAGTGAAGCATGCTTTGAGAGCTGAGGTGGATAGGCTAGTTGCAAGACCAAGAGCAAGTTCCTCAGCGGCCTCCCTGGTTGGCCCACTCCATGTGGAACTAGGGTCGGCGGGGCAAAAGTCGATAACCAATTGAGAACACCTCTCAAGGTCCGACGGTCCCAAGAGATGCAGGAGGTTATCTTTCTCAAAACTACGCCAAAGATGAAGAACAGCCGGGAGATCGCGTTGAGCTATGTTGGACTGGAAAGAACGCAGTTTATTGGGGATATAGTTGGGAGAGCTGGTCCTTGGAGATGTAACAATGTCGTTGGCATATCTGGTCGTTTTGGGGCTCGAAAACGTGTGTGTTGGGTGAGAAGAGTCCTGGGTGCGTTTCTCATGGCGGGTCTCCCAATTCTTCTGGAATGTCCGCAGAGAGACAGGCTGAGTACCCTGGTGCGGACTGGCAACGTAGTCGGAAAGTGAGCGAATAGATTTGGTTCCGCGAGACGAGCCAGAGACGAGATCTGTCGCTTTGAAGGCATGGCGTGCCAACATTACAGGGTGCTATGCCCAGGGGTTAATCCTGTTAACGTTGAATGAATAATGCGGATTCACTCACAAGTCTCTGATAGACCAAAAGAGGCGGGTGCGCCGCCGCGTCGTAACGTGGTCGTGTTGTGTGGGTGTTGTGTTTTTCGTCCTGTCCTGTGACTTCCCACTGACTTATCTCGTAGCTCTAATTCTCAAACGTAAAACTCGAAGTACTCCTCACCTTTCTTCATGGGACACGGAAACTCGAACAAGCTATACGTGACACATGCTGAGCATTCTGGTTTATTCGGGCAGCACACTGCCTCGTCTTCGGGCTTTAAAGCGTGCGTGTCCTCCTTATCCTGTTCTGTCTCTTTCTTATACGCAGCGCATTAGCAAGCCAGAGGGCCCAAATCCAGCTGCTGTAACGCCATTTGATTGCTGTTCTCTGTCCTTTCAGCCGTTCACTCATCCAGTCTGCGCTCGCAATGCAGACGGAACAGGAACGGTCTTTGACCTCATGAACATCATTCCTTGGTTGAAGCAAGTCATTTTTCTCTCTGGACTACAGAGCTCCTCACAATGTCCTGTCACAGGCAACACAACAACACTCATCCAGTCACAAATGAACCTCTGGCCCCATCTGATTTGGTCTCGCTTCATTACGCGCGCAAGACTTCGGGAGAATATCATGATCCTATCTCATTTAAGCCCTTCAACGAACATTCGCATATCGTTGCCATTGCAACCACGGGAAATGTCTTTTTGGCAGAGAGCATCAAAGGCGGCGTTGATCTCGTCGATGATGTGCGCTTCAAGAAGTATGTTCTGATGTTCGCGACGCCGTGGTTACGCTTTTCTCACCTGTCACAGAGAGGATGTGATCACACTCCAGAATCCCCACGGACTTCCGTCTGCTTCAGTTCCTACAGCAAATGTCTCGGTAACCCAAAAGGAAAAGGACAAAGTCTTGACCATAGCAAAACCAGCAGTGGCGGGACCTGTATCTGCTGCACAGAAAGATGCTGTGCCTTGTCCGTTTCGTCCTCGCTTCTCCTTATGCTTTGCTTACTTTGTGGCACAGGGAATATATCACCATACTCATCCGGAGCACCGGGTGCTTCACTGACTTCCACATCCGTTGACCCACAAACAGCCACGTCGAGATTGGTCTGGGATGAGGTGTGTATCTTCAATACCGCCGTCGTCGCCGGTCTCACCGTGTTCCTAGGAGGAAATAATGTTTGAAAGTATTCAAAACCCTTTGAAGGGGAAAGGCAAGGAGAAGGACGTCGGGAAGCGACGCGCATATGTTCGAGTTGTGACCAGCTTAGGCGGTAGTTTGAACTTGGAATTGTTCTGCGAGAAAGTAAGTCGTATGGACGCATCTTAGGTTGATCTATGAATACCACTGCTTTACAGGCCCCAAAGACTTGTTATAACTTCTTGATGCTTGCCCGTCAGGGGAAGTATAACGATTGTTTATTCCATCGTCTGGTACCAGGTTTTATGGTACGCGCTACTCTCAGGATTAAAATTTCCCCGTCATTAACGTTGATTAGGTGCAAACAGGTGACCCTACTGGTACAGGTTCAGGTGGTCAATCATATTGGGGCACCCCATTCCGCGACGAGTATGATCTAAAGGGGGCTGCACGACACGACAGTCGCGGTGTAATTGCAATGGCCAATCGAGGTGCAAATACTAATGGGTTTGTCGTGCTTCCCTTCTGTCAAGACTTCGCCATACAATTCCATCTAGATCACAGTTTTATATTACATTCAAGCCTACGCCGAATCTTGACAAGAAGCACACAGTTTTTGGGAAACTCGTGGGTGGTGAAGATGTCTTAGACACACTCGAGAAGCTCCCACGCAAAGAAGGAACAGAGCGGCCAGTGAAATCCGTCAAGATTACCGAAGTTGCAATGTACGTCCCTGACTCATCGGTATCGTCCGTTGTTAAAGACTGGACAGCTATCAAGACCCTTTTGAAGACTATAAGGTTCGACTTGCGAAGAAACTTGCGAAGAAAGCAGAGGCGCAAAACTCTGCAAGCCAGCAAGCAACCCCAGAAAAGAAACCAGGCGATGGTATGAACTGGTTTGGGGTCAAACTCGGCACAGAGAATGCTCACAGCACAGCTGCTGATGGAGCGCCCGGAACGGGCGGCGTCGGGAAATATCTAAGCTTGAAAAGGTCAGCACAGGCCGTTGTTCCCCCAGTGGAGCACCCGAAGAAAAGGAAATTGGGTTTCGGGGACTTTGAGAATTTCTAGTACTGTATTCATTCCACAATAACAACCATGGGAATTATTACAACCTTCTATGATATATGTGTTGATGATATGATACATTAACCTGTGAGCTGTGCTGGTCTTTTGTTTAAGCAGGTATTGCGACACGCTCGCCCCGGTTTTCTTGCTGATGTAGTCTGCTTGCTTCTGGTAACATAGTCAGCCATATGAAGGTTGTGATGAAAAGTAAATCACCTTCTTTCGAAGGTACCGGTTCTGTCGTAGGTGCATCCGGGAGTGACAACGGTATCTGTGTTGTCTCCTGTGCTTGTAACTGGTCGTGGTGTTATGATTATGATAAATGACGCGAGCGGCATAAGCAGAAAAGCTCACCGCTTCTTGTTGCAACATCTTTAATTCCATCTGTACTGCGTCTTCCTCATCCAAGGAAAGACTATTCGTGAGCATGTGGTCGATTTCCTGCGATAAAGGCCAAATGTTCCGTCAGAGAGAAGGGACGTGATGACGAGCGGAGGAACATATACCCTCTGATACTCCCTTGCTTCTGCAGTTTCCTCTAGCAACTTCTCCACGCTCTCCACGTTCAACTCCTTGTGAATCTCCCTAAGAACTTCGTTCCCCTGTTTGAGGCCGTGTAACACGGAGACTTCGACGAGAGAGAACTCGATGGTTGAGACCTACACGATCACACATGAGTATCCTAAACGATGTGTCCGTGATACCAACCGCTGAAGGGAGCGTACTAGCTGTTCCAAGTTTTCGAGCTGGCCGTCAGTTTTGGCGAGTAGTCCTTCCTGATATTTGCGTCTCCTAAGGGCGACAAGTGCGCGGTCCTTACGACCCGCAGCCAAATGCTGCTTGGCTATTTCGTGTTCGCGATCTAGGATCACTTGAATCTAGAACGACGAACGGAGAGCAAGTCAGCTGCCAATCGTTTCTCCCCAGCATCGGCGATGGAGAGAGTCGCCCCACCCTCTTCTGGTATTGCTTTAGTTTGTCGCGTTGCAGTTTAAGACTTGAGAAGACAGTTTCAATAAGAGGTGTAAAATGGCAAGGATAGCAAAGAGCATACTCGAGCACGGCGCGATCCTGAGCTGTAATCTTTGGAGTTGACTGACTTGCGCCCATATTCTTCCCGTGTCTCAGAGAGTCCGGCTCTAGACCTTGAAGTGCAGCGCAGGCGTGGCACAATGCAGTGCAGAAGAGGCTGACGGCCCGGCGACCCGGTAGGAACATCTCATCTAATCTAACTCATCTAACGCCTGCCAGTGCCCAGTGGCAGAGAAAAGAATGTACTGTATACTGTATGTACTATATTATAGAGGGATACACGTGATGATCCTGTGCACATATACAAAGCAAAGTTCGGTTCGTCAGTGATCACGGCGGTCACGGCCTTGGCGACTTGAACGGGGTGAACCCTCACGAACCCTTCGTCTCTCTCTATCTCTGTCCTGGTCTCGTTCATCACGATTTCTCTCACTCCGACCATCCCTAACCCGATCTAGATCCCGATCTCGACGTCGGTCCCTGTCACTTTCGTCGCGGTCCCTCCGTTCCCCACGTGCCGGCGACCGAGACGCCCTCCTAGATTCACTGCGTGACGGAGGTTGTGAACGGGACGATGACCGCTCCGATTCTTTGCGTACAAGTGGAACATATTTGCGCTCTGGGCGGGAAGTCGTACGCCTTCTGCTACTGCCGTCGTCAAAGACTTCGCGTTCTTTCGCGCCGATACCAAGTAATGCAGGTCGTGAAGGAGGTAACCAAGGTTCAACAATCCCGCGGTTTTTGTTCCGGCTGGCGGGTTCGCCAGGTTTCCAACCCATTCCGCGTAGCAGTGCCGCGCCAAACTGTGAGACGGGCATTCGTTCGTAGTCTTCCAAAGTCGCCTCGCCGGGGAGTTCGTCAACGTCCTGCTTAAACGCATCGTCCTCCGTCGGAGCAAGTCGCGAAGAGCCACCGTTAGCCATGGGGATGACATCGACCGTTTTTTCGTGACCATCATCCCCGTTTGCATTGGCAAGAAGTGCACGTATTGCACGTTGGTCCTCGGTCTCATCGGATAGTTCTTTTGCGGCGACGCGTGTCTCAGATTCAGCAGGGTCGTCTTCGGCCGAATCGACCCGTGCACGCTTGCGCATCTGCAGACCTTCCATCTGCGGACCCGAATTTATGGTATCTCGTGTTCCGAGTGCGCCAACACTCCCATCTGCGCCGGTACCCGCCTGGCCACCGGGTGGTACGTACATCTGGCCACTGGCACCAGCCCGTCGCCTGCGGGCGAGCTCTCTCCAATCACGATTTTTTAAAGCGGGTATGATGAGCGGACCTTGTGGCTCCGGTCTGGGAGCAGCTCTAGGATGGGTTGAAAGGACGGAGGTGAGCTGCGGACCTCTCTGAGTGGGGCACGATAACGAAGTGACGCACCGCTGTACACCGAGCCGATCAAAACCGGTCACGAGTTCATCCTTGGGTTGATCATCATCTTCATCGCTTGAACCATCGCTATCTGCTGCGCTCCTTTTCGGCGAGTTACCCGCCAGGGGACTGCCTGATGTGCTGTTACTGGCACTGTTACTTTGAACGAGGTGGCGGGGCAAGGCCGGCAATTTGAAACGTACGTCATCAGAATCTGGGCCAGTAGAGGTGGCACGAGAATCTGGCGTGGGTCGACGGACGGTGAATGAGACTTTGTTGAGCGCAGACGTCGACATGATTGTGTAGTTGTGAGTCCGGAGCAAGTCAACTTGAAAACGATGATCTTTCCCGATACTGGTCATGTGATTTGACTTACAGGCGGTGAGGTGCCGATACCGTCCGGTTGATTCGGCACACGTAACCCGACTGTTCTGGGCTGTGAAGGTCGTAATCTGCAATCGGAGCACAGATTCTTCGTTCTCTCAAATCCATTAAGCCTTGGGTGCATTTGGTCCGCACGGTATGGCATTGAGGTTCCTGCTGTTTTTCTTCTTGAGTCCTATTGTTGTGCTTCCTTCTTTCGTGATTCTAGTTTGTCCGGTTTGCCCCTCTTATGTTTATGACTCGTATTCACAGCGCAAGCCTACAGCCTTTTTCAATCTTTTGCGGTATGCAGGCGCTGCAGCACCATTGCCCTTGACGCCCGCGCGTGCCTGCCTCAAGGAGGCTGACAGCCCGGCGGCCCGGTATTAGGGACATCTCATCTCATCTAACTCATCTAACGCCTGCCAAGTGATGGAGAAAAGAATGGATTGGTACTGTATG
>QLPC01012732.1:0-21639 GCA_003314055.1 Lactifluus hygrophoroides
AGCCCACATCGCAGGTGTAAGGAGAAAAGGAAGGAGAGCGCGGTAGTCAACTGGTGCGCCCCTGTGCAGCGTAAGCATTTGTGCAAGGATCTGGAAGACGTAGGGTATATATTCTGCGATTCTCATGTTTGCTTGCTACTTTCTGACATTAAATAATTACGTACGATCAATATCCCCTTGTAGGATTTCTGTGAAAGGTGGAAAGAGTGAGGACTCAAAGGTTGCGATCGACTCTGGCACTGCTGCACCAATGAACCTATGGCACACCATCAGCACATGTGCAAGAGGAATTGGCACTGAACTCGCAGAATAAGCGCCGATATGCTCTCAAAGGTGTGTTGATCAAAGTTCGGATTGCTCGGATTTCTTGCTATTACGCGGAGAATTGCAACAAGCCTCTGAAGCACGTTCACGTATCTTTCGCCTAATCCCTGTTTTGCCGTGATGATTACCCTTGTGACACCTGACCCCGGAAAGGTTGAAACTTGGGTAGTCTAGGAAATCAAACCAAGGACGCACAACGCATAAGGAAATCGTTCTCTGCAACTCGTTCAGGACTCGATTGAGCCTCGATCTTGCCAAAGAGGAGGTCCAAGAGTTGAAGAGCGAATGGTTGAACGTCCGTGGATGAAAACCTACCGGTATCATAAGGAGAAAGTAAGGAGCCAGCATTGCGTGAGAAAACGTACATCTGTGTGGCGGAATCGCCTATGCGCATGGACAAGATACGATCGAGCGCCACTGCAGCATACGTGTATACCATAACGTCATGTGACTCGAGACGAGTCGAGAGCAGCGGCAGCACGGAAACCAGCTGTTCCTTAGTGAGCTGCCCGGGACATAAGTTAGTGGACAAGCGATGTGTGCTCGTCGTGATCAAAGAAATCCTCCACGCACCTGATAGCGGAATGTGTACAGGTACCGGATTGCATCGACCTGTAACACAGGGTGTACACCACCAGCGCCAACTTGAAGATCGTTATAAATGTTCTCCGCAAACCATTGCACGATATCCACGTTAGGATTTGTAGCCGTTACGCCTTGCTGCGGGCATGCCAACCATCATCAGCTAACTACGCTTGGTATACTTCCGGCAGCATCACGTACCGCCAGTGTCCCACTACGCGTTGCGACAGCCTCGAAGAGATATACCGCAGCATCCTTACTCTTCCAGCCACCTTCACCGCCCTGCGCAGCCTCTCCTAGCGCACGAGAGATCCACTCGAACGCGAGGGCGGTCGTTGTGATCTCACTTTCCTTGCCGACGCTGACAAGGGCTTTGACCACATCTGCAGCTGCTTGACGGGGCGTCGAAACCTCTGAGATCTGTAGCTCTCCACGAACATATTCAAGAGGCGTATCTTCAAAGGCCTCAACATCGCAGGCACGTAGCGTGAGATTAGGCACAACGACGCCCCCTACGAGACCTTGGATTGTATCACGTGATTCGAATATATCGCGATAAGCACCAGAGCGGATTGCTGTGGAAATGAAGCGGAGAGATTGAGATACGAGCTATGAATCGTTTGTAAGAGGGCCCGATAGGTTAGGAAGGTGTAGGAGGGGGCATTAAGTACCTGGTCGTACGCGATACCAAGTTGCTTGCCCCCACCAACGAGCTCCCAGACCTTCTTGACGAAGGCGCCAACAGACTGAGAGCGCGCGAGCATCTCGGGGTAAAGTTTTACATATAGCTAGCGCGCATTTATGTAAACAGAAGGTGGCAGCGAAGAGGAGAAAGCTCACCTCAGCGATCTCAAGTACGGCTGTTCGGATTTTGGAAGGAATGGAGGGCGTGGGTTCCTCGGGCTAGAGTGCCTCAGTTGTGACCATGGAACAGAATGAGGGGATACGTACGTCAGTCTGAAGTTCGGTTGGATTCCATTCCATGAGCCGCATGAAGTAGCCTGTCTCGGCAGCAAAGAATACTTCATGACCATCCTCAAATTCTGGAGCGAGATCTTGGCAAGTGAGATCGTAGAATAATTCCACGAGTACGGCCATAGTCTGTGCGAGCAACCTGTCTGAGGAAGGAAGAAGTCGCGATATCGTCAACTCAAAAAGCTTGAAGTAAGGGACGAGGAATTTGGAGTGGACGAGTTTGATCATGGCCCAAAATGGGTCTGAGCGCGCCTGGGAGCGCCAGGAACGGAAGATGGAGTGCGCGGTTTCTAAAACACCAAGATTGATGTTAAAATCCTCGGTGCTGAGGGATTGAACGAGTTGCTGCGAGTAGGACGAGGATGAGAAACGAGAAGAGACCAATGAGAAAGAGCTGACGAACATCGATGAGATCGGGCCATCGTTCAGGAAAATCGAGCTCAGCTATGAGAGAGACAGACTCTGCAACCTGTGCGCGGATAGATTTTTCGTTTGGACCGGAAAGGGCGATCATTGCAGGGACAAGCTGGGGCTTGAGAGCCTCCTTGTCGGAGACTGCGATAGGGAACTCATCCTGAGAGTGTGTCAGAGGAGTGTACCAAAAGGTGACCTGATTGAAAAACATTTACGTCTTCAAGCCATCCAAGCTTTACTGTATTTTTGAGATATACACTAGCTGCCAGGCGTACTGCACTGTTCTGAGTAGCATCCAAGACGAGCTGAAGAAGGTGGACCACAAAGGCGGGTTGTCGACTATATGACTGGAGAGACTTCTCTGCCTGCTTCTGTGTCTGTGGGTTTAAAGACTCTAAAAGGAGTTTTGGAATGTCCGACATGAAAGACACGATGAGCAACCGCGTGGACGAGCGGCGAGCGAGCGTTGGCGCGTTTGATCACGTGCAGTGTACAACCACGTGTGATCTCTCCGTCCTCCGTCCCGTCTCCGATCTCTGCAAGTCAAAGTCACAATGCACGAACGTAACCCGTACAAGACGCCGCCGGATTTCGAATCTCTCGCGCAAGCCTATCCACCGTTGCAACCTCAGTCAGTACGTCTTTCCTCGTTTGCATTCGTTTCCGAATTGACCCTATTACGCGTAGCATCATTCGTGCACCAGACAATAGGCAGCCTACAATTGATTTCTACGACGAGACTGCCCAACGGTAATCCCCCTTCCTCTTCCCTTCTTGGGATGTCTCAAATACACCCCACAGCCGACTAACCCAGGCGCTTTTATGTCGAGACTTTGATATACAGCTGGAGATTCCAAAGGACAGATTGTGCCCCCCCGTGCCCAATAGGTGACTTCGAGAGTTTTCCCCAGGCCCTTGGCCCTTCGACTTGCCGGGTCTCACTCACGTGAGACAACTCAGGCTGAACTACATCTTGTGGTTACAAGACATCATCCATGCTACTTCTCCAGGGCTGACCGTTCCTGTTCGCGGAATCGACATGTAGGTCTCCTTTCACACTTTTTAGTTTCGAGTTCCCATAATCACTTCAGTGGGACTGGCGCATCGGTTATCTACCCACTTATCGCCTGCCGTCTATCTCCCAATTGGCACTTTGTTGCCACTGGTCAGTTGAATTCTGCCTTGATCTTCCGTCTTTGTAATATAAAATGGTAGACATTGACACTACATCCCTTCATTCCGCTCAATCCAACATCGATCGTAATGGCCTTTCCGAACGCGTCACCCTGATCCGCGCTGACCCCACTGGCTCTATCATGCTCCCACTTATTCAAGATGCGACCGCTTCGTGTGCCCAGCGTCATGTAGCATCACTTCTTCAACTCATTTGGCGCGCAGATTTGATTTTTGCATGTGTAACCCACCATTTTATGCAAGCAAAGAGGAAGTTAAGGACTCATTCGCCATCAAGGCACTCATACCCAGCGCCGTCCGTCCTATTTGACTGCTACTGTCTAGGAAAAGGAAATATGACCTTTCATGCAGATTTGTACTGGCGCCGAAGTTGAGATGATCACACCTGGGGGGGAAGAGGCTTTCGTGAGCAAGATGGTGTGTGAGAGCATTGCCCTTGGCGAGCGTTGTCGGTACGAGCCTTCCCTTTTCTTCTCATATCACCTAGACATTTCCCTGCACCACGAACCGTTCCACAGGTGGTACACCTCCATGCTCGGCAAGCAATCATCTCTGACGACTCTCGTGACGCTCCTTCGCACCCACTCGGTATCCTCTGACCCATTTCACGTCACGGTCATGGTAGCTGACATGAATATGAACCGCAGATAACCAATTATGCCCTCACCGAGCTGGTTCAGGGCCACACCCGCCGTTGGGCCCTTGCCTGGTCTTTCACCGACATGCGCTTACCGGACGTACGTACAACTTACCCGCCATACTTCGGTTTTGCTGATTGCTCGTGTTCTTGCTAGGATGTCGCTCGACCAAACGTGTCGGCGCTGCATCGCCTGCTTCCGCCACGAAACACGCATCGCCAACCGCTCCGTAATAGCCCCCCAGGAGGAACCGTACAACGAGTTCTTGGTGCGCTGTCTGGAAACTCAGGGGAGGCGATTTCCATATCCAACGATCCGGGAGACAAGGTCTGCGTCGTCGCCAGGCGGGACACGTGGTCTCGCTCCGCGCGACGCAGGGGACGCGCTCTCGATTCTGATCTCGCAACTGGAGCGATACTTCTCGTCGCACAGGTTTGGATCGAGGGATACGCGGGGGAAGGAGAGGTGGAATTGGTTGTACAATGGAAACGGGGACACGATGTGCAGTTATTCGAGAGCTTTGCGAGTCATGTTGGGCGGAAGATAGCGGCGGCATGACCGGCAACCAACGAGCACCCGCACAGCCTTGGGTTTGCCGTTATTATGTTTATGAATGTTTGCATATTTTCTCATGGCCCGAGGGAACGGGAGGGAGAGGGACACACAAGCAAGCAAAGGTAACACAACTCAAAACTTCGAGCTCGACGACACCGACAACGACGACAACGACGACGACGGTTACGACTACCACAGAAGCGGCAGCGACGGTGAAAAATAATCTTCAGCAGCTCGTGCTGACCCACATCACCTCATGAGGAACGATGCAACAGAAGCCGCTCTCGGTCTGCTCAACCTCGCAGACGCAGCCACCCACTATTCGACCATACCGTCGAAACGTGCCGCCCCCCAGGACGACGAGCACCCGCATGCCTCTACTTCAGACACCATCAACTGTATATGCGGCCATTCCTTCGACGACGGCTTTTCAATAGCCTGCGATGACTGCTCCCGCTGGTGCCATGCTGCCTGCTTTGGCATCGTCCAGGGCGGCGTACCGGAGGAGTGGAGGTGTTGGGTATGCGCACCGAGGCCCGTTGACCGTGACCGCGCGGTACGTCTCCAAACACAGCGTAAGCACGATGCGATGCGAGCAGAAAATGAGAAGCGAAGGCGACAATCGAGCCCCGGTGTGGATCGGAAGCACCGCAAACAAGGCGCGCTCGCTATCGAAGGCCCCAGTTCGAGGCGCAAACGTCGCGCTTCGGTCAACGTCCAGCCGACGGGTGAAGACGAACACGTCAATGTAGACGAGCCTTGGGTGCATAGCTACATTCCCATCTTGCGGGACATAGTACCCCACCAGCAAGTGAGGGACAGACTTCGTAGCCAGGCCAAGCACTGGCGCGGCGTTTCTGCGCTATCACCCCTCGATAATTCCCCCGTACTGCTCTCCGCCACTCCATCCCCGTCCCACACTTCCATCCGTCCCCTCCCACATTCTTCCTTCTCTCACCCCATCCTTTCCTCTCACACAAACCCTTCCGTCCTCCCCCCGTCCTATGCCTTGCACACAACTCACCCCATACCATACTCAAAATTCATTACTCCCTATACATCCACTATAATCCCTTCCTCCGCTTACCTCTCGGACCCTCTCAATGCCTACGTCCATCATGGTATGCCAAAACCATTCGTCCATCTCTTCGGCCCCCCTCTCGACGTAGCGCTGGATGCACGAATCACCGGCAACGAGGCCCGCTTTCTTCGCAGCGGTTGCCGTCCCAACGCCGTCCTTCGCCCTATGATCTGTCATCGCGCCAAGGGAAGTGATGAACATGGCCCATCATCCAAGTCCGGTGACTCTGAGATGTTATCCTTTGGCGTTTTTGCGTTACGTGACATCAAGGCGAATGAGGAGGTCGTCCTTGGTTGGGAGTGGGATGACGGTAACGCTGTCCACCACCTTCCTGCGCTTATTGAGACCCCCCACTTATACGAGTACGTGGCGCCGCTCAACCTTACCCCTCTTGCATGTTTGATCATCTCTGGTTTATTATAGACCCCATCACCTCAGCTACATTCGCAATCAAATGGCCTCTATGCTTCACTCTCTCAGCTCTACCTTCACCACGTGCGCGTGCGGTTCAAAAGCCAAAGACTGTGCCCTCAACCTCATGGCCGAATTCGTCGACGTGCGCCTTCCCACTGCAGCTCCACCGCTGTCACGACGACCGAACGACTTGGGTGCGGAAGATAAGACACCACATAAGATTGACCTTGGCCCCCTTATCGGCGCACAGCGCGGCTTTCGCACTCGGGAAAAGTCGCCGTTGAATGGCGGTATGAACGGCGTTGAGATGATCCCCAATCCTTCGGTGGGGCTAGACTCCACTGTTGATGCTTCCTCACCATTGAAAGAGCATCACCTCATACCAAATCGCTTGAAGAGCAGGGTGCCCGAGGTACAATCTACTTCCGCCACTGCATCACCGTCCCCAGCGAATGATCAGTCAGAGAAAGACCCTACCCAGGAGGTTGTTGACGCCCTCACCACACCAGATCTCAGTCCATCCTCCCATGGGCACGACTTACGAGATACTGTTGGAGTCCCAATGTACCGTTCGCCATCGCCCTCAGACTCGGATCCTCAGCCCCAGTCAGAGGACGAAGAGCAAATGCCGCCCAGGATGCGAAAACGCTGGATTCATCGCAGTACGGAAACTTTACATGTTACTTCCCCTCTGCCTTCCCCGAGCGGTAGCAATGTCAGTCTGGGAAGTGTGTTGGATGAGAGTCAGATTGAACTGGGATCGTCAGGTTCGCATGCCTTGTAGTTTAAAACCCTGTCTTGTCTGACTGGCTTCTTGCACAGATGCGAAGGATATGCCCCCGCCCCCGATGCCTGCCAGCCTTGATCCAACAACAGTCACATCGATCCCACATCCGGGCTCCCCGCGCGTTTTCACAGGCAAACTTTCTTCATCCTCGTCCTTATCAAGCACCCAGACCCCAGAAGCCCAGGCGTTGCTCTCGCCCTCCACGCCATTTGCTAATTTATCATTACTATCGCCGACGGTTTCGCATTCTTCTAACTCCTCTCCTCTTTCCCCTAAGTTATCATCTTTGACCTCTTCTTTCTTATCGATCACTTCGACCTCTTCTCCCAATGCAGATTCCTGCGGCCCGATGCAGATGGACGTGGATAAGGATGCTTGTAACTCGGACCAGATCCGACACCTTCCGCCTCTACAAAGCATTCGTTCTCTATCACCACAACCCCTGGCTTCTGCAGAGCCTCTCAGACGGGTGTCATCACCGTCATCACCGTCACCAAAGAGCGGAGGAGAACCCCTATGCCCCACTTCGTCTCCGAACCAATCCTCCGCTGTTCCCGAACCCTTAGTGGATGCCGAGATGCCCCGGGCGGAGTCTCCTCCGTGTGTGCCCACACCGCCTCCTCCACCGCCTCCTCCAAAAGTCAAATTATCCCTGAAAGACTTTAAGATGCGGAAAAAGAAGCAGCGCGAGGAGGAGCTAGCGCGCGCCGCGGCGTTGCCTCCAGATTGCGCGTCTGGAAGCGGGCAATCTGCGAGCGTTGCGACTTCCGACCCACCTATAGACGCGGGATGTAATCCTAGTAGCAGCGATGGTGCGAGCGGGTCGATGATTTTGGACGTCGCCACTCCCAAGATGCATACAGAAAGCGTCGAGGCGGTCGATGGCGTTGCGGATCCCGCAATCGTGGCTGAGCCCTCCGCTCCTGTGGAATCCGAGTCGAGTTTGTATCACATACCTCAAGCCAACGGTACATACTTTACCCCCGAAGTTGTGCACGCCATCCCAACAAGCAAGGAATCCCAGCTGCAGGATGGTCTTGGGATCATGAAAAGTTCAACACCCATGACAGATGGAGCGATACCGGTACCGAATGGTGATGCACGCACGCACCATGGGGTCTCCCCGCACTCAAGTCGGACTCCGTCACCTTCCTTGACCGATGGTGAGGATAGTGAGATGGGAACCAACACGACCCGTGGAATCCCTCCGACGCAACCACGTTCATTTACTGCCAACGCCGCTCCGAATCTTTCCTCTAACAGTCTTCCACACCGTCTACCGCCCTCGTCTACTTATCGCCCAGGCTCTTCCTACGTTCCACCGTCTATACCAGCGTCCGTACGCCCGCTTCCGAGCGGACCGCGCGCCTTGCGCGCCGGTATGGGCGGCTTTGCGTCCCAACCCGCGGCCCCATTTGCACCTACTCGGGGATTCCCAGCCGCACAGTTCGCTGGTATTCCCCGCGGGCCATCTGCAGACCGAGACCGCGATCGGGGCTGGGCAGGGGTAGCTCGCGGGCGTGGCCGAGGTACTGCGAGTTCATGGGGACGTTGAACGGATCCCTACAGCTATCGCACCTTTTACCTTTCCTCTCCCCTGCTACTTCTGTGGCTTGCTCTTTTTTACCTAGTTACCCCATTTTTACACACACCTCGGTTCTTTTGTTGTTATCAATGCGTTCATACCGTCCTGCTGGCTCACGGCTTGTCGAGTAGTAGTTGTTAACATGACTGTATTTTAGGCGCGAATATAGTACAAGCACATGATCAAACGTACGTTCGGCAATGGATATTGTACCAAGCAGCAAAGGCTCGTCGAAGCGAAGTCGATATGCGATATTCGAAGGTTCAAGTTCGATCCGGAAGGGTAAAAGGCGGTGGCCTGGCAGGAGCTCAAGGTTGAGGCGAGATAGAGTCGGCGCTGATTGCAAGACACCTACACATCGAATCATCAAAGATTGGGCGTGTTTCGTGGCAATGGGATAGTATTAATTCTGTGATGACTTGAAGACTTGCGCCCCATTGACAAGTCGCTGGATCATTTTAATTACGGGGGGTCGGAGTGTATATATGGCTGGCACCACTGCCTCGTGTCCTTTATTCCTTCGGACAGATAACACAACGAGTCTAAGCGTCCTTGCGGATGCCACGGTCGGGGGCCCTTGAGGCCCTTCAAGTTGAGGGCTTGAGTTGGATTCGTGGGTCATGAAAACACCTGTTGACTTCTACTATTACCGGTCCTTTCTACAGGTCTATTTGTGTATGTGCTCACACGCTCTGTATCAGAGTGTGTGAATAACGTGTGGTACAGCTCGTCATATGAAAGCCTGGAGGTGAAGTATTTGAACCACTAACTCGAAGGCGTCTGGATTTTCGCCAAAATATGATGTCCTACTAGCAGTCGGTCCTTTGAGGCCCACGTTAATCGAAGTCAAAAATAGGCCACTTCCCATATCGACGACCTTACTTGAAGGCGTTGAAGCTTCTCACTAGCAGTATTCGCGAGGCATTCTCATCTCCCGCCTCGATGGCCGACGATGGATTGCACCTGCTCTTGTCAGAGCACGAGTCTATATGGCCCGAGTCCGGCACTGGCGGCGCATTACATCTATCCATACTACAAGTGCATCATCCCGTACTCAAACTATGGCACTAGCTATGCAAGATAACCGAGTGAGCTTTCATGACACGACTTTGACACGCAGCCTAACTAGTGCGCGGGCCTACAGCGAAAGAGACAACTTCCGCACTTGATAACTAAAGGGTCAGTTCTGGAGGAGATGCCGGGCCCAACATGTCTTTCCAATGTCCAGGGGCTGTTCAAGAGCGTACATAGCCTCAAGAAGCTCGCCGAGCCGTTCGCAGATGCTTGCAAATTTATTCAATTGTATTAACCATGCTGGCAGTGAGCCAACGGTTTAGACTGGTACGTGCCTCGCCTAGCTTACAAGAGTCCGACATACGTTCATGGCAGCAGAGATACCTGGGCTACCCTGAGTCAACGCGTTGTACTCGCTGACCAAACAGATTGGAGTGCACACAGTGGTCAAGGTAAGATGTGCGACCAGCTCACTCAAGTTTTTCCCCGCGGACGTGCCCTAGCAGTACCACAAATGATCGCTGCGAGACCGTGCAATAGGTTTTGGTAGGAGTGAAGCGGCTCAACACAGCTAATCCGGGCAAAGCTTTCTCCGAGTGACCATGCGCGATGATATTGATGATAATTGCCAGTGCTCGGATATCTGGAATGAGAAGTTGAAGGGGTCTTAGCTATGTGGCAAGTTGAGAATGCAAGGTGGGGATTGTATGTAGGTTAGTGTAGATTTAGATGTGAATGACAGATACAGTGGTCAGCCACTGGCAGAGGCGTGGAGTTATGACGCCATGACAGCGTTGCAACTCACAAACAACTCTCATGATCCTCTCTCTTGCTCGGTCCTTTCCCCCTCGGTCTGCCTTTGCGCGCCCCCTCGCGCAGCGTGCTGCAGCCCTGCACACCCTTCCTGAGTTGCCCTATTCGTACGAGGTAAATGGCACCCATCGTGTCGCCTGACTCACTGACGACGAGTTCAAACCCCCTTTAGGCATTAGAGCCATACATCTCCACCGAAATCATGAAGCTTCATCACTTGAAGCACCACCAAGCCTATGTCAATGGCCTCAACGCAGCAGAAGAGGCATACCTCAAAGCTCCGTCAACTCGTGACAAAATCGCTCTGCAGGCGGCGCTCAAGTTCAACGGCGGCGGTGAGCCTCCCACGTGCTCGCTCCTCCATCTTGTTCTCAGCTCCTCCCCCGCGTGCATCATCGCCTCACGTAGGCCATATAAACCACACACTCTTTTGGAAAAATCTCGCCCCAGTGAAGAAAGGTGGCGGGCGCTTCCCTGACGGCAAGCTTAAAGCCGCGATCGAGCACGACTTTGGTTCCGTCGATGCGTTCAAGAAACAATTCAATGCGGTCACCGCTGGTATTCAGGGTAGCGGCTGGGGCTGGCTCGGATATAGTCCCAAGACGAAGAAGCTTGAGATTGTCACGACCTCAAATCAGGACCCTTTGCTCAGTGCGTGTTCTCTTTTCCTATTTTGCCATTGCCGACCAGGTTTCAAGCCCATGATCCCATCATTGGCGTCGACATTTGGGAGCATGTACGTTATGGCCCTTGTCTCATTCCGTGCGCATTACTCATGCTTAGGGTGTGTGCAGGCATTTTATCTTCAAGTACGCCAGACCCTATTTTCAAATGTATATTACTAACGTATTATCTCACATCCCAGTACAAAAACGTAAAGGCTGATGTATGTCCACCGTTTTAGGTTCTATACCGGTATAAGAACTGACCTATTTGCTCATGTAGTACCTCGACGCGATTTGGCACGTCATTAACTTTGAGGAGGCGGAGGCTCGCTTCCGAGAGGTTGCCTAAAACCAACAAAGGTTGGGCGGCAGTGGACCACCTGGCAGACTCATCTCGTGCGTGCTGATCCTACCAAGTCAGCGATAAAGAGGATTAGTTGTGGATTGCGTGGCGTGCTGTTGCTACTCTCACCCATATGAATACGTACTTTAGTTGTCCATGCACCGTTCGAAAAGTTGGTCTGGCACTAGTAATTTCAACCTTCCGACAAACTTGTCCAAATGTTCCCATTCCAACCCATTGAGTACTGTGCCCTCATGAAATACGCGGATAAAGCGCGTGCCAAGAGCTTCCCACACCTGTTTGCCGGCATCAAGGAAGAGCTTCGGAAATACGAAAACAGAGTCCAGAAGAGGGCGTACCTCAAAGACGACTTCAGCGCCAAACGAGGGCCACCGTAACGGGACGGCACCAAGCCCAGCGAGAAGGCGCACGAGCGAGCCGTCGTGCCCAACGTAGAGTGCGAGTCGGTGCGTAAATGCGGGCACAGAGAGCGCATCCGCAAGCTCGGCGAAGAACGCGCCTGTAGGATTGGTGAGTCGGCTGTACAAATGCAGGCGAGACTCCGCGTGTCTTACCAAATGAAAGTGAGTTGTACGTCGACGCATTTTGTGCCGCGTGCCAGATATAACTGCACGTCAATGTGTCAATAAAGGTGGGAGGAGGGCACGGTGAAATGGACTGTAGGGGAGGAGACACGAACTCGTATTCAAAATCACCGATGGCAAATACAGAAGACGCATCGGCTTCGGAGACACAAGTACCCGCAGAATCGTTACATGGCAGTGGGTGGCCATGGCATGTGCGCGCAGTCAGTGCATCGAAAAAGTGGTCGTCTAGAATGAGTCTGAATGTACGGAATGTACGGTGATGCACATTACACGTCGTAACTTACACCAGCTAGCCCAGGAGTCAAGCCCCGAAGTACCGAAGACGGCGTCTAGGCGTGCCTTGAGCGGGGCATTCTCGTGGAGGTGGTCTGTCCACGCAGGCACAGCTTGGAACGCATTGCGCACAGCGCCCGCGGCGGGACACGCATACGACGGGACGAGTGAATCTATCTATTTATTGGGACGATTTTGTATGAGGTTGCGGGCCATCGGCCGCGGCATAACAAGTTACACGAGGGACGCACGGATGAGGGCTGAGTGTGCACGAGCCAGGGCTGGTTCGCGCGCCGTGGATCCATTGCGGCCAGCATAGCGCCTGCAACCTGCATCGTGCGGTCCTCCGTCGACGTGCGAATCCATATCTCCCTGGGGTCCACTTCA
Organism: Lactifluus hygrophoroides; assembly: GCA_003314055.1. NCBI lineage: Eukaryota > Fungi > Basidiomycota > Agaricomycetes > Russulales > Russulaceae > Lactifluus > Lactifluus hygrophoroides. The sequence continues at coordinate 12,653 of QLPC01012732.1, forward strand.
TTGAGTAACCCTAAGCGGTCGTGGTAGAGCTCCCACAGGTCCTGGACATAAATTATATGCACGCGCTTACACGTCAGCGATGTCGGGTAACGATGCGAAGAACGGGAGCGGGAACGCAACACACCTTTCCGTGCTGCGAGGCATCGAGAAGCCCACCGGGGGTGAGTTGTCCCGCGTCGCAGGTCCCTTGCCACATAGTGCGCGCGAACGGGTGCTCCGCGGACGTCGTCGCGTCGTGAGCGATGGCGGCACCGCCAACATCGTACGTCAGTTGTACCGCGCCGGAGCAATCCCACCCTGTTGGTGGATTGAGTCCGCGTTCAAAAGGAGCGAGGTTATCTGGCGTGCGCTGTCGCTAAGGAGTTAGGAAGAAGCGGGCGATACTTGTAGACGCGGTAACCAGACGCGCCTTGTGATGCCTCATGACGACAGAAACGTGGATGAGCTGAGCCCCCCCGGAGACGGCTTGGGGCGGGAGTTCGTAATGTGCGGCGTTGACGTGGGGTGCGTTACAAAAATTATAGGTGTTCCAAGGGAGTGTAGGTGGCGTTTGGGAGGAATTGTAGACGCCAGAGGGAGACGCGAGGCCGGGATTATGAGCAAGTAAAGACGAAGGGTTTGAAAACAAGACAAGGGCAACATCCCGGATGATTCGCCAGAATAGCATAATCAACATGGACAAAAGGTAAACACGGTAGTTCAAACATCTCATCATATAACGGACCCACGTGTCGCTTGAATTAATATTATTCTCAAAAGCATGTGGTGGTGACGAACAAAGCAGGTCTATCTATATAATCAGGTTACTGCGCTTTTTTTATATACTACATCGTCAGGTGGGGAGGGCGTTGCAGTAGAAGACGATACGGTGAGGCTTAACGCAACTTGGCAAAAAGCTTCGGGGCGACCTCGTTCTAAAGGAGGTCAACACAGAGATACACGAACAATGGCACACCACCTACGTCAGTGCAATGCATCATGCTTGGGAATAAGGAGTGAGAAATCCTACGCGAGGAGACAAGAAAGGAAGACTTACTGGACTGGACGTGAAAAAAGTAGGGATACGAATCTTATGTTAGCCGTGCGAGATGGAAGGTCAGTCGCAATGAAAAGCACGTACACCTGGCCAAGCATTGTCATTCACCAAACTTTTGTCAATGTAAGACAGGAGCAAAACTCACATTTCTTCTACACAATCCTCGTGCTTGAAGCCCTTTCCAGACTGGACCTTTTCCTGGCAGTGGAAAAAGTGTTGGGTCGCAGCCTTGCACTTGGATGACTCTTGTGCTTCTTCACGCAACGTGGGGTGAATCTGCATAAGAAGGCCAGGCTCAGAGACCAGGCGAACAGCTAAAGAAACGACGGGAAAACGAACATCTTCAGGTTCTTCCTCTTCTACCTCTACCTCTGCATTGCCGGTTGCCACTTCCTGAGTCTCAGGCTCTGGAGCTTTCTGCTCCTCTGGAGCGTCTGCATGAATGGATCCTACAAGAGACGAGAAGAGCGAGGAAATAATCATAGTCGTGCGTGTCTTGGTTGAAATTCAGTGTTACGGAGTATCCGAGTCCGAGAACGGTAATCTCCGTCCTGCTCTAATTGGAATCCCTACAGTCCACGCCACGCATGCCTGTCTCGTCTCGTCTCGTCTCGCCCTGTCCCCACATTATCAAATTAAATATTCACACATACTACTGTTGGCATTTTAGTGTCCCTGCGATTGCCCCTTTCCCCTCGCCACATACAACTAATGAAGCCGAATTGTATCGCGTGCTCGAAGCACAACTGACAGTTACGTGTCGGCGGGGTTGCTGGTCATAAATTTGACGGCGTGCTCAACTTCCGAGAAGGACATCGTCAGAACCTACACGCGCCCCGCGGCCGTAATCCGGGCCTATCAACACGTCTTCCCTTTCGTAGCGTGATAACGAAAAGGTAGGTCATCGTTCTTTCAGTAAGAGAATCCTTGGCTGCCTTCTTGGGTCTAGAAGACATAGCCGCCTCACGGTCCTTTATTCCTGGCGTACATGCGTGGCTCAGGGGGAACATTCATGCGCGAGGCGCCACCAGATCCGCACCGTATGGGCGGAGGAATGCGGAGATAACTTAGTGCCAGCCATTTGACGTGGGGATCAGATATACAGCAGGTGTCACGCGCGCACAGAGGTTGGATAATGGACAGCTTGGGAATGCATCGACACGCTGGTGAACCCCTTCAACACCACACTTTGCACTGCGCGGTATGACAGCAAGAATAGCAATGTGCTATGTAGCTCGCACTTACATATGTCCGCCCAGGAACTGGCGGCTGTGGTGTCAGCCTGTGTGGTGTTGGGAGGCTCGTGTTTCATGCGCTGCGGGACTCGGAAACGGAAACGGTATCACGACGACTTGGCGGGCGCTCCATTGATACCCTTAGATCGGCGTTCGGGGTGGCCGACGAGATGTTAGTTGTCAGTATATGATGAGGCACAACTTGGTGGTGTCATGGTTATGGTTAACTTGCTTTCGATTGCGCAAGCGCGACTGTATTGGTGTAATGATCGCACTCCTTGAGGCGATATCAAGCTTAGATCTGAGATCTCAACGCCAATTTAAAAACATGTGACTGTATGGATGTTCCTGCTCGACGACGATCACGCTTACATTATTGTTCCCGCTGTATCCCTCATCTTTAAGAAGGGTAGCCACGCCCCAGACATCGAAATCCATCCAGTCCGCTTAGCTTTTCCCGTGCAATAATTCACATGCCTCGCCCGGGTATCCACCGATCAGGGCCTTGGAATCCCACGGTGGTTTGCCTGGCATTCGGCTGGCAAGGTTGCATTGTAGACACGAACCGTGCATCTGGTTCAACGTCCAGCACAATACGCCACCGTCATGGGTCATGCGACCGTCGGGTCTTTTTTTACTTTATCGTCGTGCCTATCGATGGCCTGAGACGTGGCTCAGTTACTAACCGGAAATGCCCTTGGGGTTTGGCACCTCTAGCTGACTACCGTACAATTATGAAACAATGAAACATAGCAAAGTGGTCCCTGTGAAACATACGATTACTGTACGGTTGCGGCAACGACGACGAGCACTCGTCCTTTGCACCGTTCAAAACCGCCTCGGTTGCAATCCTTGTCCATCTGATCTCCCAAATTGGCGATGCTGCTCCGCCCTCTTCCTCATCTCTCTCTCCATAGCTTCTGTCTCTGCAGCTTTCCTCTGGGAATCCTGTAACATCTGCGTCTGCTGCTGCCAAAATACGCGAACGATGTCCTCGTAAGTGTACTTGGGGGTCCGAAGGTAGCGGTTCAAAGCATCGCGTCGTGTTTCAGGATCCTACAATTGACCGACGTTTGAACAGACATTGACTGCGTGTTACGTCGCGTTCCTCACAGAAATCACTCACGCACCCTTCCTTTGAAACCCGGAATCCAGTCATCCTGAGTCTCTTGCGACCATGTGTCATTTTCTCCCACGGGGAAGAGACCAGCATTCCCCACACCGGTCGACAAGTCTTGCGCTTCGTCACTAACTCTAGAACGCTCCGCATAGAGATGCTCTCCTGTGGTAGCTTGAGGATTAGCAGCTACTAACCCGGATTGAGATGCGTTCGAGGAGCGCAGGGGAGAGTTTGGTAGGTGATGATAAGGTTGGGACATGGGTGTGAACCTCGAATCAAGGTTCCTTCCAAGCGAATTATAATGGGGGTTGGGCACTCGACCCTTTCGTCTCCCGTCCTTTTTAACGACTAGGACTTGCGGAGAAAACCCGCCGGTAGAATCGAATTATAACAGGAACCGTACAAATGAAACATACAGTCCCCCATATCAAGAATGACAGCGGCATCAGTGACGTTTGCCCAGATGTTCTTGCAGATCTCATAGTAGGACCTCTTTTTCCTCGATCAATCGCGCGGCTACAAATACAGTAGCCAGTCCTGATACCGGGATCAACGTATGGGCGCTAGCATACAGTACCAAAGATTCGATTTTCTGACCACGCACTCTAACTAACCAGAGGCTTAATAAGTTAACTTGACAATTGATAGATGTCACACACACTGTGAGTACCTTTTTTGGCTGGGATTACTGCCCATACAAGGCTGGCACTGTTGGGGTGGAACTTGAATCAGGTGGATAGAACCATTCTCTGGCTGTCGTCAATTGTAGAGCATAGCTAATGATAGATCGTTATTGAAACGGACGGGCTGGCCCGCCTGGGGGGTTCCCTTTTGGGGAATGGGATGGACCCAGAGATTGGATCCATACAGCCATCCACCTGTCCATCAGATACGGTTACATGCCCTATCAAATTTCACGTGTGGTCACCAGCCCTACAATACTACACATCGTGTAACAGGTGGTGCCTATCCGAATCCCAACACTCATTACCGACCACTTGAGACGAGCGGTACAAGCAACGTGATGGGAAACCAGCACGGGTCCTCACTCCGAATCTAGGCCCGTTCAGTACCTGATGATTGCGTGATTCTGGCGCGAATCTCGTGAAGTGCTTATCGAGCACAAAAGTCGCGTTGCGATCGGACATCCCTACATTTCAATTCCGATCTTTGCTTGCGAATCACTACACCCATCGACAGGGTCGTGATATCGCTCTCAGGCGTCCTGGTAGGGCCTTGCAGATGTCATCCATGCTTTTCCACCGCGCTGACCCTACGGTGGAGGAGCTGTCGCGTTCCAATCTCCGGTTCCGACTCTCCGTCAACATTCAGTTTAAGGTAAAAGGTAAAGATCTCCTAGAATCTTATGTCAGTTACCAGGGACCCTCAGAGTCTGGAGTCGAAATTGGCGCTCTTTCGGGTCTCTGATAGCAACGCACCTGTTGCACCGTGATGACCATATTGGTGCTATTTTCGAACCGATTATTAGATCTCACATACATGCTCATACACGCACTGATGCAGGTATGAGGGGTTTTATCCTGACACACCTACACTACCGGGATTATGAAGCTGAACTCCTGACTACACCTACTCCTCTTGACCCAGCACCAGCCTTGAGCATGGGCTACGATTCCTATTCGAAGGAGCCATGAGCAAGAGAGAATGACGGCGACTTGTAGATGCTGCATCCCAGAATTAGCACGCTTTTGTTCATTACATATTGCACTCTTCCCCGGACCACGTCATCCGCTTGAGTATTGAGTTTGCGAACACCAAGACCCTCATCAGGGATAATCGTTGTTGTGATGTCGGAAAATTTTGACAAGGGACGTACAGACAGTGCCGATGTGCACCCGTCTTGTCCCCATATTCTACTCTCATGTACACCTTCATTAAGGTCATCCCGACTACTCTTCCAGAACTTGGGTCGCATCGACAATGAGGCAATATACCAAATCAGCCCCGAGCGCTGTACAGTACATCACTAGGGCTCACGCGCTCACCTGTTATAGGTCGTAAGGACCTCTCAGTGCACGGGCTGTCACAAGTCACGTCCAACGCGCACCTTTCTGACCCCCAATACAGTACAGTATCAAATAATACGCGCAGATGTCAGAGGACGAGGAAATCGCAAGGTAAGGGATGATTTCTGAGCGTTCCGAGTCCACCATACATTGTATACTTACGGTTCCGTTCAAGGGCCGTGGCTCTATCTCTCCAGGATTCTGCCCGGTCTTCTGCCACCACGGCCGCATCTTTCCCAGATAACCAAGGCGAAGAGGATGACGGCTCAGAGGCCCGCTTTCAAGCCGATCTTGCGCGCGCCATTGCGGCCTCGAGAGCAAACTCCTCTCCCGCCACGTCCATCACGTCTCTATCTTCAGACTCTGTTCAAGTTGTTGACATCGGACCCGTGCCTGCTGCCACTATCCCACCCTCTAGTTTTCTGACAGAGAGGGCTCAGCTCGAACAAGAACGCCTCGCGCGGCTCAAGCGAGCGCGTGAATCACATCTACAAGACTCGGAGCCACAATCAAAACGTCGGACATCGTCTAAAGCAACGGACGTCGTGCCAGCTTTCCAAACGGGCTCGAGCAAGGGAGAGAAGGAAAGGACAGACGAGGTAGCCGAGATATTCTGGGATGGTGAGCTACGCCAAACAGCCAATAAGCACGTCGAACCCGGGCGCAACGGGGAGGATGGTACACCGGTCTTCAGGTTGTCAGAAATAATTGGAGACGTATGTTCACTTTTCTACTCGTGTAAGGCCATCTCATCAAACAAGCGATTACAGAAGTCACAGATTGAACTAGCGATAATCTCGACCTACGCCCTCCAGCTTTCCTGGATCTATACCTTCTTCGCTCCCAGTACCCCAGTCATCCTTGTGACCCAACCTGCATCGTCAGAGAATGGGAACGCGACGATGAAGGAGGTGCTTCCAAATTGGATCCGCGTCACACCTTTCTTACGTGGTGGACGCGGGGTGATGCACATGAAGGCACGTGTTGGCCGAGACGTCTGTGTTTGATATTTACCTCGCTTCTCTAGTTCTTCTTGCTTTTCTATAAGACGGGGAGATTGCGCATCGTGGTTTCAACGGCCAATCTGATGGATCACGACTGGCGTGACATTGAAAATACGGTTTGGGTACAGGATGTGCCTCGCAGGCCCTCGCCTATTCCGCATGAACCAAAAGCCGATGATTTTCCTGCGACCCTTGAACGCATTTTGTACGCAGTCAACGTCGCCCCTGCCCTAAACAGTCTCGTCGGTTCGACTGATGTGGGTCTTCACTGGTGCATCTCTATCCTCTGGTGTGGTTGAGCTAGTCCATTTCAGCGTTCCAACATCCCGCTCCCCTCCCTCCGTGCTGGTGCACTTCGCACGCGCTGGGACTTCTCCCGTGTGCGCCCAACCCTTATTCCAAGCATCGCGGGGAAGCACGAGGGCTGGCCTGCCGTCCTCAAGTCAGGGCACACTGCCCTCATGCGCGCCGTGAGCCATCTTAATCCACAGCAGCATGCGGTCTCGCTTGAATGCCAGGTGCGTTCTCTATGTGGAAAAAGGAGCAGGCCAATGCAGACCCCCACTCGGGAACTCTAACAGGGGTCATCAATTGGTGCATACAGTACTGCATGGCTCACTGAGTTCATCCTTTCTGCCCGAGGGGCCAGTTCCGAGGCCTGGCTCAATACGCCTAAATCCCGTCGTGCGGCGACGCCAACGCCGTCGCCTGACACTTTGAAGATACTGTTTCCGACGCGGGACTGGGTGCGTAGCAGCGTACTTGGTGAGGCGGGTGGGGGGACTATGTTCTGTCGCAAGAGCACCTGGGAGGCTGTGAAGTTTCCTCGACGCCTGTTTTTCCAGTCTCGGAGTCGACGGGGAAGAGTCTTGATGCATAGCAAGGTATGATATATGCTCATATATCTCCAGGAAGTCTCGAAGATTGATTTAATTGAAATAGATGATCATTGCGACTTTTGGGAAGGACCAGGAACGCACCATGGGTTATGCATACGTTGGCTCGCACAACTTTACACCTTCTGCGTGGGGCACGCTTTCTGGTTCAGGATTTACTCCCATCCTCAATGTGAGTGTCTGCTATATAGCTGATTTTCCGACTTGGGGCTTATTAGTACAGGTGACCAACTACGAACTTGGAATTGTCTTTTCCTTAGAAAACGAGGCAGAGATAGATCGAGTGGTGTGCTATGAACGCCCCCCTGAGCGATATAGCACTAGAGATCGGCCCTGGGCGAGTTCTCTTGCTTAACTACCGTTTCAAACCTGCGGCCACTGATCACCGTCATACAGATACAAGAAGAGAGTGAAGTGTTAAACGGGGTGTAGTTTTGGCATCGATTTGGACCCTTTTCCATTATTCCTTGTTCCTCGCCAGCGTTGTAGATTATTCCCTATCATGGCCCACTCTAGGCCCCCGGTTTGCGTGAGCATCCACAATGAAGGACTGTGATACGATATGATGATGTACTAACACTACGTCTCAGCTATTCAGTCGATAGTAGCAGAGTAGGGAATAGGAAGACCGATGTCTACGTTCAACACCAAGAACATGTTCCGGTACCGTGTCGACTGGTATCTTCTCATCTGCTATGTCAGAAGAAATCGGCTAAACAATATGGGTCTCGTGGACCGATATAAGGTTATGGGACATCGTTGTCCTACAGCTAGGGTTGATACGACTCGATTTTGTACACCATTCTTCTACTCGAGCACCTTAACAGATAACTGCATGATTCACATATCAAAAGTCTTGAAGCGTTTTCAGCCTGTAGCCACGACCAACTCAGTTTGACAATCACTTTTTCTCTATCAGCATCTGAAAGAAAATAATCCAGGGCGACAGAGAAAATTATGTTACGTTATGTCAAACACCGTCTCTGTGAGACGGTGTAAGGTTTTTTTTTTTTTGAGTAGCAATGTATTAAGTAGCCATAGATAGTAACATAGGTCACCTGACAACTCTACTTAATGCGCTGGAGCGGGCCAAAGCCTGCCCGGGTTGAGGGAAAATGCATTTACGCACACCCCATGGTGTCGGGGTAGTGTGGGACTGTAGTCTAGTGTTCTTCCAGGTCGTGCCCACCAGTTCACTCTGCTTCCTACCCACTAAAACCTCAAGAAGGTCTGGTCTTGGTGTAGCCAGTCAGGTGGTATGTCCCGGTTGTGCTGTTTTGCAGTGTTCTTCCTTGTGTTACTAATATTATGTTTGGGGTGATGGTGGTGTTGGTTAATGGACTGATGTTGTCCACTGGCATGTATGCCAGTACCCATGGTGTCTGGGTGGCAGCTTGGTGACTGCTCTTGAGGGGGCAGGGGTGTTCCGAGAGCGTTGGGTGTGTCGCTCACCCTTTGGTATCGTGGGAATATTTGACATGGTGGCGGTTCAAGGTAAAGGGCCCCCCAGACGGTGTAAGGTTGAGAGACATGAAAACAAAAAACCAAGCCCGCAAACGGCCCTCCAGCCGTAGGTTATTTCACCTCCCACTCTTCAACTCCACCATCTCAGAAACGCATGGTTTGCGCAAAATCAATCCTTTTTTTTCTCCTTATAATTACAAAAATT
>QLPC01012749.1:0-22587 GCA_003314055.1 Lactifluus hygrophoroides
TATTAGTTATTAATAATTTTTATGCTGACAAAAATTCCTATGATAGTTCACAACTACACGCGACCTTTGTCGCCTAAAAACACCTAGCTCACTTTTCACCGCCCGCACGCACGTTTCCCGAAACCGTACGAGCCGTGGCCCTCCTCGCGTGTCTCCAGCTGGACCAAGAATGGTCCTGCCATGCGCATCCAGGAACCTCCCGGGATTGAAGCTTGCCGCATCGTCCCCGTAGAACGCACGGTCGCGGTTACACTGCCAGAGATTCACGAGGCACATCATCGGTATCATCCCTTTAGGGATGAATATCCCTCCATACCGGTCGTCCTCTCCTGTACGATGCAAGACAATCAGTGCGATTGCGGGGCGCCAACGAAGAGTCTCCTTGACCAATGCCTGTATGTAAGGAAGATTCGTCGCATCAGAGAAGATCGGGGGGCGAGATCGGCCAGCAACAGCGTCGGGCTCAGCCTGTGCGCGGCCTTCCCTACCCGCTCGCTTCATCCACTCTCCCCATCCACGTCGTGCCACTCGAACGGATGGACTTCTACGAACGCTCTGTCAGAACGGCATTCCGCGACCTCGAGGAGGCAGTCTGGGACGTGAGCGAGGTTGACGTTCATAATCATCGAGCCGGGATGTGAGCGGAGCAAGGAATTGATGTAGTGCGTAATTTTACCTTTCAAACAGAATAGACGCTGCTCACTCCCACCTCATCATGTGCAAGTCACACGTCACACTGGCGCGAACTTCCTCAACCTGAACACTTTAATCAAGTGCTCGTGCCAACAAGCCGCGCGCCTTTCTGCTTACTCTCCTTGTCTGAATGGGTACCAGCGGAGCCGCGGTGCTCTCCTCTCCGTCATGACCTGTGAGTATTTCCAGTCCTCAGAAGGAATAAAGTCTTTCCACACTCGTGGCTTCCTCTTCTATCCATCTCCGGTTAAACGCTACCTCGTCTACGTTGCACCGCGCATGCAGCAGCCCACAATCTGACAACATGTGCAGCTGGAACAACGTCTAAGCAGTGGAGGCGCGACACTATCGATGGGAGCAACGTCTACTTTATTTTACAGCCGCTCCGTGGTGTTTCGAATCTTGCCTTGCTACAAGCGGACAACTCGCCTAGTACGGGTGCAGCATATGTGGCGTGTTGATGACCTGAGGCCGCATGGCGCATCAGCCGGTGGCAGGATCCACATGTTCAATCACCTGCTGCTCCCGGGTGAGTATGGCACACATGCCGCGACTCGAGGGACGGTGGAGGTTTGAGGAGTGTCTCAGTTGCGCAAGTGAAGGTGCTGCAGGCTGTGTTTGGACTTGTTACTTATCGATACATAAGGCAATTAAGTTAATTCAGGTTCGCGACAGAAGTTTCTGGCTGCAAGTTACGTCGGCGTCCATGGAAGAGGCCGGATATTATGACCTTGCAGGTTGGGACGGTTAGATAAAAGGCAGCTAAGGCAGCAACACAATATGATTACGCTTTTTTATATGTGGATAAGTCGCTTGAAACAGTAAACAATGAGCGCAGGCGATGTCGTATAAGTATCATATATGTGCAAGTCCCAACGTGCGGGCAACGACTCATAGTAATGTCGAAAGAGGTTGTTTTTATCTCAGTGCTGTCCCATTCACAAACCTATTGACAAATGATATAGAATTCCCTTTCCATCCTTCGACACCTCGACGTCAACTATATGTGATATACATCGTGACTACCAACTACCACATCCCCTGTGACGTGGACATTGACAAGATAACTCGTACTTTGCTGCCGAGTGATTTCAGTTTCGCGTTCAAACGCGTTCAGAACCGGACCGGACGCGAAAGGAACCTGACGCCATGGTCCAACCAGTTTCCGTCCGCCAAATTGGGGAACCGGACCGATTTCCCGGTTTCAGGTTCACCCCACCCCCCACCGATTTAGCACCGGACCGAATTCAACTTCAAGTTCCCCATCACAGTGTTGAGGAGCCATCACAGGCAGAGCTACGTACATCCAGCACACTAGGATTAGCTCTCAGAACTAGTGTTAGCGCCCCAAAGTGGGGCTTGTGGCACTGTTGCACTAACTAAAAACAGGTGTTTGCAGACGTTTTTTTGGGGGGTGGCCTCCCGTTTTGCAGTTAGCTGTAAAGCTACTGTCAAAGTTTGGTGTGCATAGGTGGTGTCTGTCGCAAGAAATTCGAGGTGGCCAAAAGGTGGGTCCGGCCGAAGAGTGGGTCACCCATGGTATGCCCAAACGGCTTTCAAAGGTATGTAAGTACAATTTTTTGGTTCCCTCACATTTATACTCCCCACACAGCAGACGTTTAGCCTAGCTCTCAGTGTACTGTGCTTCCTTTATGCTTCCCAATTTTCCCGATCCTGCGCTCCGTCAACCCTTGACGCTCACTGCTATCTTCCCATTGTTTTTCAGCCACTATGTAATGGCAGTGCTCGCTATGCTCCCACACACATCCATCCTCAGGCTTTCGCTATTGCCATTCATTATATGGCAGGCCTGGACATGTGCCACAGCGTTCAGTCCCTCAATGGGGATAGCTCAGTCTTTCGGACATGGAAGTTCTGAGCGATTCCATGTCTGGGATAGGATGCATCTTGTGAGTCCTCCGTCATTTTTGATGGTCCCCCGATGCTATTTGCTGAAACTTAGGGGTAGTGTTCAATGATGCTCATGGCAGGGAGGTCGGTTGAGTGGGCGTTCATCAAGAAACCGTTAAGGAGGTACGAGGTACAGAAGGATCAAGATACGCCTGTCGAACGGCCTTTATCCGTCTCGAATGTGATCACCGACGCTTTCGATCTCTTTTGTAATCAACGCGGAATAGGATGGTCGTGGTCATCCGACCCTTTCCCCCGCCAGAGCTCTCCACCGGATTCGTTACCCTTGATTTGCGGTAAACTCCTCCTAAAGATCACCGCCGCTGATGCGGCCATGTATATCATTCGCCTTATCTGTCCTTCCAGCAACCAATTTGGTGGCACTATCTTCGACCCGAATCTTAGCTTTTTTACTCGCCTTGTCGTAGCTGCCACTTGCGCCGTTAGTTGTGGTCTATGGGCGTACGCGTTTACGGATTTCCAATATCATATCGCGGCGTTGGTCGGGCGAATTATCTTCCGGCAGTCCGCGTCGCAGTGGCCACGTCTCACCCACCGGCCTTGGATGGCTACCTCACTCCAAGACTTGTGGGGCTTCCGTTGGCACCAGTTTTTCCGACATTTCTTCACCGTTTTCGGAGCGCGTCCTGGAGGAGCACTCCTAGGAAGGCCTGGCGCACTCATTGGTGCATTCACCGTATCTACCATCATGCATCACCTGGGCATGTGGGGGACCGGGATTCGGATCAAATTCGACGCTGCTGGGGGTTTCTTCTTCCTCATGGGCGTCGGCACCCTCATGGAGATTGCATTCAAGCGAGTGACGGGGTTTCGGGTGCAAGGATTGATTGGCTGGACGTGGACCACGCTGTGGGTGCTCGTGTGGGGTATGTTCTTGCTGGATTCATGGGCTCGACATGGAGTAGTATTTTCAAATGATGTCTTCCCGGAGTGGTTTTGTCCCGGGAAGGTGCTCGTTGATGGTATGATATCTCTATCAGGCCTGCCTATTCCTTGAAACGGGACTCAAGGAGACAGAATCTACAATTTGACATCGGTTAACTATGGTATCGAACTACCTTAACTAACCATTCTATCTGGTCAGTTTACTCGTGAAATATGACGCGTAGCTTTTACGCCGCATGGATATCACACTGGTTGAAGGTGTATGCGTTCTATCGTTACGTTACCAGCATTCAGAAGACATCGCGAATCTCCTTTTCCTCTTGTAACACGTCGAATGGTACCTACTAGTAGTATATTGTGAACTAGGAGATCATAGGAAGTGCCACTACGAGTGAAGTCTAGTTTCAATTAAGTTACACGGCCACGCAAACATATGTATGCTTGGAAATGCTCTGATAACTGATTATAATGCAAGTTAAGAGTCAGTGAGAGGGACAGGGTAACACCGTGTTCGAGGACATTACAATGTTCTGCCCCAAGTCAAATGATGCGGTCATACCATCTGCTTACATTTCATCTTAGTGAGGCAGAATTTCTGTTACTGACTAGTGATCGAGTGATCAGTTATCGTGAGGATGCCTGTCAAGCTTTCAAGGCGACAACTCAAAGCTCGTCAATGTAGACATCTCCTTGACCTTCAGGCGGATCAGTCATCATATGGCAACACGGAAAAATAGTTGACACACATAAGGCATCTGCACCGTGACTCCTCTCGCGCCCCGAAGCTGGTCACTGTAAGTCACCAGTGCATATAGCACAGAGCGTACTCGGGTAAGTGGTCGGTGTTCGGTTCTCGCCCTTACAGTACAGGTGCAACCGATTGTTGCGGACTTGATTTTAGATCATGAATCATGTCATCTGCGTGTTCCTCTCCGACGTTTTGGCTAACCATAACGGAAATTAGTCTGCGCTTTGTCTTTTATGTAGTGTACCCTAGATGCACGATAAACAGGTATCTCCGTTGTTCAAGTCCTCTCGTTCCCTTGAAACTTGAAATTGCACAGAGCAATAATTTGTTGTCCAGAAAGTGACTCTTCAGTTTGTTTGTTGCTGCTGGTATCGCTCTGGGTGACTGGCAATACAGTATTCAACCTGAAGGTGTGGGAGCCGAGCCTCGGAGCCGCGGCGGAGCTTTGCACTTGCCGAAACGGAAAAACGCCACGTGCTACCACGTCTCACCATAATCTCAGAGTGACCATTGACGATCTTGGTGGCTCACCGGCAAACATTGCTCATTGCAATTCCTACCCTCTACTATGGGTGACCCACTCTTCAGCCAGACCCACCTTTTGGCCAGTCACAGATGGTTCTCTCACGCGTTCTGTTTGCAAATATGTTTATGTCACACACGGCACGTGGCCTGTAGAACTAGATCAGCATGAGACGTGGGAATGAACGATTGAACTGAACGCAAATCTGGTGCTTGGTGATAGATACAGATACATACTCTCCGAGATGTAGATAACAATCCAACTAGATTCGCTGCGGGGGGCACTAGCAACCGACACTCGGTCAGAAAGAACGTGGATCTCTATGAGGCCACATCAGCAAAACGTCAAAAAAATTTCGGACTTTCTCACTTTTTCAGATTTATAACAAGGTTTTCTAAAGTAAAATGTATATGATAAAGTCAAAGAGTTGGTCTCTCTATTTGACTTTTCCTACTTTATAACCACTGTTTGTAACAGAACTTTTCTACGGCTGAGGATTCACTAAATGACTTTTCACTTTTCAACTTATCTGACTTTATAGTGACTTTAGAAAGCCAAAAAAGTTTTATGCCTTTTTCCTGATACATAATGGTTTTCTATGCTGACTATGCTCATCCTTGAGCATAGGATAGTCGTGCATGATAGACATCATCGAACAAAACGAAACAAGGATGACATAAGCAAATATTTGCACTCCAGTTGTCTACTGGTCCTACATGAGGGCCGAAACGGGCATGCGAGTGCGAGGAGGCGAAAAAGGAGGAAAGGAGAAAAAGGAGATTGTAAGAAGAGTGCAAGCGCGAACTGAAGACGGCCATTTATCGTATGACTTGATTCTGACAGTCACTTGGACAGTAGAAGACAATGATATACTCAAAGACTTGGTTGGCACATTCTAAAGAGATTCAAGGTCTTGAGGATCCTTTGTGGCCAAAGTCGCGTGTAACGTATGTATATCCCTCACGGCTCACCCCCTAAGCAACTCCCTCTCCTCCGCGAGTATCGAGAACACCTCTGGAAATCGAGGTGTAATCTTACACTGGAACCGAAGAGGTCGGCTACAACGTACAATTAACATTCGACGCGCGGACAAAAAGGTGAATAATAGAATTGCTGCTTACGCGACCATTCCATTGTCAAAGAACCCCTCGGTGTCCAAAGCTACCTCCTCCCCACGGTCATCACGAAGGCGTTCGAGATCCGCAGACCAGAGTATCGTGGCCATCGTGATGAAGAGCGAGTCGTTCGCAATGTACCTTCCAACACAGGCCCGTTTCCCGAATCCATATGTTCCATGCCCTTCATCACGCGTCTCTGTTGGACCAGAAATAATCCTGCCTTGCGCATCCAAGAACCTTTCCGGATTGAAGCTTGCCGCATCTTCTCCATAGAATGCAGGGTCATGGTGACACTGCCAGAGATTCACGAGGCACATGGTCCCTTTAGGAATGAACATCCCTTCATACCAATCATCTTCTATCGTGCTGTGTGGAACACTCAATGGAACTGCGGGACGCCAACGAAGAGCCTCCTTGACCAATGCCTGTATGTAAGGAAGATTCGGTGCATCCGAGTAGGTTGGGGGACGAGAGCGGCCGACAACGGCGTCGAGCTCAGCCTGTGCGCGCTTCTGGAATTGAGGATGGGTGATCATTGCCAGCAACCACCAGGACAACGTCGTAGCAGTTGTCTCTGCACCCGCAGCGCTGCACGAAGGATTCACTAAAATGATCAACAATGGCAAATAATGGACTCACTAAACCGTTCCACTAAGCCACGCCATCTCTTGATCAGAGAGCCCATTTCGCTCAAGATTCTTTATCAGAGTTGCGCTTATACTCGGTCGCTCAGACCCTTTGGACTATCAGGCAGGAACTCGTGAGGGCCATGTGAATGAACTCAGATTCCGTACTTACAATGTCATCGCGAACATTATTTAAAAGTCCTCCGAACATTTTTGAATGTTGTATGAAATGTTGCCTGGTCTCGCGCTTCCACTTTGCAAACCTGGCAAAGCATCATCTCGCTCGGTGACTTGACATATCTGGAAGGGATAAGTTCTCACCTCTCTGGAATATACATCATCCAAGGTAACATCTCAACTAGATGCGCTCCAGGTGCGGCAGCAGCACAGATGTGTTCGATGAATGAACGAATCCCCTCAAGAGTCTTGTCATGTTCATTCTCAAGTGTGGGATAATCATACACGATAGTCATTATTGACGAAGCAGCAAAGCGATCGAAGTGCTTCTCCCAGGCGTCTGGCCTATCGAGAAGTGACGAAGACAGGAGAATGGCCTCTTTGCGGATAATCGGATGATAGTCACGAACTGCAAGCTTTGTGAGACCCTCGTGTGCTGCACGGCGAGTGCGACGCCAACTGTTGATCAAAGAGATTAGTTCTCGAAGATCTAGGAGGAAATAGCACGCTCACAGGTCTCCGAATGGCATGAGGATGCCGAATAGACCGCCAGTGAGGATTTCCTGAGCAACAATGAGGCGAGGGCGATCAGAGTAAATGTTTCCACGGCGGTCGAGGAGATCAAAGGCAGGCTTCAGACTATTGAAGATCAAAATGGGTCGGCCAAGGGCACTCAAGTACATCATGTCATCTGGGATATTTCTCCATAAATCTCGAGACCCGTATCACTGGCAGAAAGAAAAATGATCACACCAAACTTTCGCTTACAATCCCGCTCAAACATCCAATGCTTATCCTGGAGGCTGAGGGCATTTCCGAGAAGAGGAACGCCCCTCGGACCAGGAGGAACTTTACGCCATGGGCTTCTAGCATATTGGACGGCTAGAAGAGCGACAAAGACCAAAATGTACCTAAGACGGGTTGTCAGAAGTGAGGCAACCGGTAAATCGAGAAAGGAATGCAACATCGTGCCGCCGTGAAGAAGGACAGAGTCGGTAGGTATATCGAGCTGGTTCATCGTCAGGTTGTGAGCCAAGAGTGCCGAGAATCAAGTTAATCAAGGGTTATAACGTATAGCGCATGGACTTGTCCATGTTCAGAAGTCAAGAAATGGGGCACTGGATCATGATGGAAGCGCCCCAACGTAGTGAAGTTGGGGCGTGGACACCATCCATAGATTGCTTGATCGGTTTGCGGAGATCCCACCTGCCAATCCTGGACAAAGCAAGGAGATGTCGTACTAGTACAAGTACAGTACGCTATGCACTACGCTGGTCACGTGCATCCGGTCAGACCTCAGTTCATGGTGGGAAAACACGTAATTTCGTGCCTCCCGATCGTTCATCGGTACCTCACCTCTACTATCCGAGCACCGAGTGCGAGGACTCGGAGGCGAAAAGTGAAAAAAGGAGGAGAAAGAACGAGATGGTAAGAAAGGTGCAAGCCTGAGTGTGAACCTTGTGTAGGATTGACGTGACTGGAAACAGGCTCAAACAGCAACACGCGAGATAAGATGAGATATGCAAGCGCTAATAGATAGCGATAAATTTGGGAGGTCAAAACTGGAAAATCATATAATAGATACTGTGGGGATTTTGAAATGATAAGTGCAGATTATATTTCAATGACTTCTGATTATATATTGTGAATGAGTCATTTGAAATATAATCTGCATAAAATTAGCATGAAATCACACTTATCATTCCAAAATGCCCACAGTGAGATAGCGATAAATGCTAGGTACGCGTTAGCTGAATAAGTTACAGTAGATATGATGTAATAGATCTACTCAATTCGATGAATGTGACGTTTGTGATGAGTGGTGAGAGGGAAAAATGCGGGGATGACGGTGGTGTCATCCGCGCAGGGCATGTGGTGTTGTCACCTGTATGTAGGCGAAAAATAGAAGAGTAACTCGTGGTGAAAGCGTGACCGACCGCGAGCTGGATGAAAGACAAAAAGAGCCGGCGGTTACGAAGGGTGATGATACCTGCAAGAGCAGGAGGAATATCACCGGCATCTTCAGGTGGTAGGATGGGCGTCCAATTGGTTAGAGAGGAGTGCCGAGGTGGTGTGAAGTCCTCCCGCTACCGTTGAAAGGTCCTGACTGACGGCCGGGCAGGAGGAGGTAGTGGAATGAGGGACTGAGTCCTGGGCGAGCCGTTCTAAAGAAGGGAAAAGGGAAGGGGGACCAGATCACTTGCGCGAGTACCAGAGTAAATCCGCCTGTGTAATGGATTTGAGAGAGAGAAGAGAGTAGAGTAGTGATGTCTCTAGAGAACGATAGGTAACGGTTCTTGATCAGTAGGGTGAGATGCTTCGCGACCAAACGGTGACAAAGGAGAATGATAAGAGAAGTAATGTAAGCAGCGGCAGGAGAATCGAAGAACGCTAGCACAGCTCGGAGGCCAGCAATATGTTCCAATCAGAGGACGTGCATTGGTAGGGATTTGAACCAATGAGAGCGCTAAAATGTGGGCCATCACCCCTTATATTAATGCACAGTTCTAGAAGAACACGAAACACTTGATTGATGCAACTTTAAAGGAAACAGATTGGAAACAGTCAAGATTCCTCAACGGCCTCAACCCCTGAGTAGTTCCCTCTCCTCCGCGAGAATGGAGGGCACCTCGGGAAATCGAGGTGAAATCTTGAACTGGAATGGGAGAGGCCGGCTACAGTGAACAATTAACATTCGACGCGCAACAAAAAAGAGGGTAAATTAGAATCGGTGCTTACGCAACCATTCCATTATCACGGAACCCATCGATGTCCAAAGGTACCTCCTCCCCACGATCACCGCGAAGTCGTTCGAGATTCGCAGACCAAAGTATCATGGCCATTGTGATGAAGAGCGAGTCATTAGCAAAGTGCTTCCCAACACAGGTACGTTTCCCGAAACCGTACGTCCCATGGCCCTCTTCGCGCGTCTCCGCTGGACCAGGAATGACTCTGCCTTGCGCATCCAAAAACCTCTCTGGATTGAAGCTTGCCGCATCTTCTCCGTAGAATGCAGGGTCTTTGTGACACTGCCAGAGATTCACGAGACACGTTGTCCCTTTAGGGATAAACATCCCTTCATACCAGTCGTCCTCTACTGTGCGGTGCGGGACACTTAGCGGGACTGAGGGGCGCCAGCGAAGAGCCTCCTTGACTAATGCCTGTATGTAAGGAAGATTCGGTGCATCCGAGAAGATTGGGGGGCGAGAGCGGCCGACAACAGCATCGAGCTCAGCCTGTGCGCGCTTCTGGAATTGAGGATGGGTGATCATCGCTAGCAACCACCAGGACAACGTCGTAGAAGTCGTCTCAGCCCCAGCAGTGCTGCGAAAAGCGTCATTAAAACCCTTTTAGTTATTGACAACAGCAAAATAGCGCACTATATCGTCCCAGCAAGCCATGCCATTTCTTGATCAGAGAGCCCATTTCGATTAAAATCCTTTATTAGTGTTGCACTCATACTCGGTCGCTCAGACCCTTTAGACTGTGGAGCAAGGTCTCGTGAGGGGCATGTGAACGAACTCAGATATCATTACGTACAATGTCATCACGAACAGTATCGATAAGTCCTTGGAACATTTTCGAATCTTTTATGAAATACTGCCTAGATTCGCGCTTCCATTTTGCAAATCTAGTGAAGTATCATCACGCTTGACCCGACATATAGGAATGATCTCGTACCTCTCCGGGATATACATCATCCAGGGTAACAACTCAACTAGATGCGCCCCGGGAGCAGAGGCAGCACAGATGCGGTCGAGGAACGCATGGATTCCCAAAATAGTTCCGTCGTGCTCATTCTCGAGCGTAGGATAGTCATACACGATACTCATGATCGTGGAAGCAGCAAACCGATTGAAGTGTTTTTCCCAGGCATCAGACTTGTCAAGAAGTGCAGAAGAAAGGAGGATTGCCTCTTTGTGGAGAATTGGATGGCAGTCGCGAATTGCCAACTTTGTGAAGCATTCTTGTGCTGCACGACGAGTACGACGCCAACTGTAATGAAATTAGATTTCGAAGCTTCATGAGGAAATACTGCATTCACATGTCTCCGTATCCCATGGTGACACCGAACAGACCGCCGCATAGAATTTCATGAGAGACAATGAGGCGAGGGCGATCAGAATAAATGTTCCCACGGCGGTCGAGGAGATCAAATGCAGGTTTGAGACTATTGAAGACGAGAATAGGTTTCCCAAGAGCATTCAAGCACATCATGTTATCTGATGAACTTCAACACTCTAAGCGCCAGTAGAAATGAAAATGATCGCACCAAACTTTCGCTTGCAATCTCGCTCAAACATCCAACGTCTGTCCTGGAGGCCGAGTGCATTTCCGAGAAGAGGAACACCTTTTGGGCCGGGAGGGACTTTACGCCATGGGCTCCTAACATATTGGACGGCTAGAATCGCGACGACGACCAAAATGTACCCAAGACGGGGTGTCAAAAGTTGTGAGACAGAGACAACTGACAAATGGCGAAAGAGATGCAACGTCGTGCCGCCATGAAGGAGGACAGAGTCAGCAGGTATATCAGGCTGGGTCATTGTCAAGTTGTGAGCCAAGAGTACCGAACAGCAAGGATTATATAGCGCCCGGACTGTCTAATATTCGGAAGCCATGGAATGGGGCACTAGACATGGTGGAAGCGCCCCAACGTGGCGAAACTAGTGCATCGGCAGCTACACGTACAACGGGTATTTCCGGCTGGGGTTACATACCTTGGCGCTTACAGATGGAAGGCTATGTGATTATGAGATTGAGCAAGTGCAAGGATGCAAGGCAGCTATCTGTCGACTTGAAAACTGCAAAACAGTGACATCCTATTGTACATAAAAAAATACTTTGATTCTAAGGAAACGGCCAAGGTCTTGGGGCTTCCCTCTGATCCCAGTCGCGTCACGCGTGTCGTCTGCGTGGCGGTCCCTCACAGGCCTCACCCCCTGAGTAACTCCCTCTCCCCCGCGAGTATCGAGAGCACCTCGGGAAATCGAGGCGTGATTTTACACTGAAATTTGAGAGGTCGACTAGAATGACAGTTGAGTTGAGTAAACATTCGACGCGCACCATGGAAGAATCGCTATCTTACGCGACCATTCCATTGTCAAAGAACCCCTCAGTGCCTCAGTGTCTAAAGGTACCTCCTCCCCACGGTCTTCATGAAGTCGTTCGAGATTCGCAGACCAGAGTATCGTGGCCATCGTGATGAACAGCGAGTCGTTCGCCATCTACCTTCCAACACATATCCGTTTCCCGAAACCGTACGAACTATGCCCTTCACCACACGTCTCTACTGGACCATAAGTGATCCTGCCCTGTGCATCCAAGAACCTCTCTGGATTGAAGCTTGCCGCGTCTCCGTAGAACGCAGGGTCGTGGTGACAATGCCAAAGATTGACAAAGCACACGGTCCCTTTAGGAATGAACATGCCTTTATACCAGTCATCTTTTATCGTGTTGTGAGGAACACTCAGTGGGACTCGAGGGCACCAGCGAAGAACTTCTTTGACTAGTGCCCGTATGTAAGGAAGACTGGGTGCATCCGAGTAGGTTGGGGGACGAGAGCGGCCTACAACAACGTTCAGCTCGGCCTGTGCGCGTCTCTGAGATTCTGGATGCGCGATCATCGCTAGCGACCACTAGGACAGGGTCGTAGCAGTTGACTCTGCACCTGCAGTGCTGCACGAGGGATTCACTAAAAACTTTAAATCGATCAACAATAGCAAATTGACTCACTAAAGTGTCCCACAAAGCCAGGCCATTTCCTTATCAGAAAACCCATTTCTCTCAACGTTCTTTATCAGCGTTGCGCTCATGCTCGGTCGCTCAGACCCTTTAGACTATGAAGGGAGTCGTGAGGGGCGTGTGAATAAACCCAGGTTCCTTCCTTACAATGACATTGCGAACTTTATTGAGAAGGTCTTCGAACATTTTGAATGTTGTATGAAACGTTGCCTGGTCTCGCGCTTCCAGTTTGCAAACCTGGAAAAGTATCATCACGCTCCGTGATTTGACGTCTGGCGGGAATAAATTCGTACCTCTCCGGAATATACATCATCCAAGGTAGTACCTCAACTAGGTGCGCCCCGGGTGTGGTAGCGACACAGATTTATTTCGCATGAATCCCGGCAAGTGTCTTGTCATGTTCATTCCAGAGTGTAGAATAATCATACACGATCGTCATGATCGCTGAAGCAGCAAAACGATCGAAGTGCCCCGTCAAGTGTCTGGCTTGTCGAGAAGCGCAGAAGAAAGGATGATAGCCTATTTGCGGAGAATTGGATGGTATTCGCGAACTGCCATCTTTGTGAGACCTGCACAACGAACGCGACGCCAACTATGATCAAGAAGATCAGTTTTCGAAATTTCGGGAGAATGTAGCACATTCACAAATCTCCGTATGGCATGAGGGTGCCAAATAGACCCCCGGTGAGGATTTCCTGCGCAACAACGAGGTGAGGGCGGTCAGAGTAAATGCTTACACGGCAGTCAAGGAAATCAAAAGCCGGTTTGAGACTATTGAAGATAAGAATGGGTT
The DNA here is from genome assembly GCA_003314055.1 of Lactifluus hygrophoroides. NCBI lineage: Eukaryota > Fungi > Basidiomycota > Agaricomycetes > Russulales > Russulaceae > Lactifluus > Lactifluus hygrophoroides. The sequence goes on from QLPC01012749.1 coordinate 13,241, forward strand.
TCCCAAGGGCATTCGAGTACACCATGTCATCTGGGATATTTCTTATAAACCTCAAGAATAGTAACGCTGGTAGAATGAAAAGGATCGCACCAAACTTTCGCTTGCAATCCCGCTCGAACATCCAACGCTTATCCTTGAGTCCGAAGACATTTCCAAAAGGTGGAACACCCATTGGACCGGGAGGAACTTTACGCCACAGGCCCCTAGTATATTTGACGACTGGAAGGGCGACGAGGATGTAAACCAACACGACACGGGGTGTCAGAAACTGTGAGACAGAGACAACCGGCAGATAACGAAAGAGATGCGGCGTCGTCCAGACCTCAAGGTGGGCAGAGTCAGTAGGTATACCGTCCTAGGTTGTAGTGAGGTTATGGGTCAAGGGTACTGATTGGCAAGGTTTATACGGAGCTTCGACTGTCAGTTCGACATGTCTAATGTTGGGCAGCCATGGAATGGAACACTTGTTATGATGGAAACGCCCCAAACGGGAACTAGGGTGTATCGGAAACTATCATAGACGGTTTCATCAGTTTGGAGAGGTCCTGCACGCTAATTGCGTGGACTCGGCAACTTGACGGAGATGCTAAATTATACTGAAACATGAGATGGCACGTGGGAGTGCACGTGACGTATAGTTCTCTCACGCGCACGCGCGAGGTGATGCCACTGCCAGGGGTAGTAACAAGCACAAAATAAGTAGGGAAAGTTAGGACAGGTTGGACGCAGCACACAAAGGAACACACACAAAGGTTGGAAAGGAAGTGCTAAGGAATTGAAAGAATAGCACTGGCAAGCAAGACATGCTATTCGCTGCTCTCTATTGCGTAACAACCGAGACTTTATATATTCGATGGGACAAAAATGTAAAGGATCACATCTTCTGGATGAGAAGATGATGTCGAGATGCAAGAGGAATATCGGAAGTGAGACAGAAAGTGAGGTGGACATCCATAATAGGCATAGACCAAGAAGGTGCGCACAGACACATGGTAGAGAGATGTTGGCGGTTTTCGGACATCGCCGCAACGCCGCGCGGACAGAACTGTCGCGGTCAAAGACGCAAACGCTAGTTGGAAGAGTGCGAATGCGAAGAAAGTACCATCAGTAGTCGAAAGGGTGTTTTCACTTGCATTTGCAATCCGTCATAACATTGCAAGACATAGTATTATCAAACGGACACGAAAGATTTGATCAATACAATCTAGTAAGAATACCGCAAGGCTTTGTTGTTGTGACTTGAGTCGCGCGCCGTCCGCATACGTAAGTTCTCCCTTAGCCCCTAAGCAGCTCCCTCTCCTCCGCGAGTATCGAGGGCACCTCGGGGAATCGAGGTGTAATTTTACAGTGGAACGGGAGAGGTCGACTAGAATGTATGTTTAACATTCAACGCGCACCCGAAAAAAAGAAGAATAGAATCTCTACTTACGCCACCATTCCATTGTCAAAGAACCCCTCGGTGTCTAAAGGTACCTCCTCCCCACGGTCATCACGAAGGCGTTCAAGATTCGCAGACCAGAGTATCGTGGCAATTGTAATGAAGAGCGAGTCGTTTGCGATATGCCTTCCAACGCAGGCACGTCTCCCGAAACCATATGTGGCATGTCCCTCATCGCGCGTCTCCGCTGGACCAGGGATGATCCTGCCTTGCGCGTCCAAAAATCTCTCGGGATTGAAGCTTGCCGCATCTTCGCCATAGAATGCAGTGTCGCGGTGACATTGCCAAAGATTTACGAAGCACGTAGTCCCTTTAGGGATGAACATGCCTTCATACCAATCATCTTCTATCGTGCTATGTGGGACGCTCAGAGGGACTGCGGGGCGCCAACGAAGAGCCTCCTTGACCAATGCCTGTATGTAAGGAAGATTGGGTGCATCTGAGTAAGTTGGAAGGCGAGAGCGGCCAACAATAGCGTCAAGCTCAGCCTGTGCGCGTTTCTGAAATTCTGGATGTGTGATCATCGCCAGCAACCACCAAGACAAAGTCGTAGAAGTTGTTTCTGCACCAGCAGTGCTGCAGAAAAGGTTCGCTAAAAGCGTTCATGTCACCAACAATAACAAAATAACGTACTATACAGTCCCACTAAGCCAGACCATCTCTTGCTCGGACAGCCCATTTCGCTCATAATTCTTTATTAGTGTTGCGCTCATACTCGGTCGCTCAGAACCTTTAGACTATCAGGCAGGGACAGGTGAGGGGCATGTGAACAAACACAAATTCCGTACTTACAATGTCATCGCGAACTTGATTGAAAAGGCCTCCAAACATTTTCGAATGTTGTATGAAATGTTGCCTGGTCTCACGCTTCCATTTTGCAAACCTGTCAAAGTATCATCACGCTCGGTGACTTGACATATGCGGAAGAAATAAGTTCGTACCTCTCCGGAATAATCATCATCCAGGGCAACATCTCGACTAGATGCGCCCCAGGAGAAGTCGCAGCACAGATTTGTTCGATAAATGCCTGAATCCCCGGAAGAGTCTTGTCGTTCTCGTTCTCGAGTGTAGGATAGTCATACACGATAGTCATGGTCGCCGAAGTGGTAGAACGATCGAAGTGTTTTTCCCAAGCGTCTGGCTTGTCGAGGAGTGCAGAAGAAAGCAGAGTGGCTTCTTTGCGGAGAATTGGATGGTATTCACGAACTGCCACCTTTGTGAGGCCCTCGTGTGCTGCACGGCGAACGCGACGCCAACTGTTGACCAAGAATATTAGGTTTTGAGGTTTCAGGAGGAAATAACATATTCACAGGTCTCCATATGGCATGAGGACGCCGAATAGACCACCTGTTAGAATCTCGTGTCCAACAATGGCGCGCGGGCGATCCGAAGAAATGTTTGCACGACGTTCGAGGAGATCAGAAGCAGGTTTGAGACTATTGAAGATCAGAATAGGTTTTCCAAGCGCTTTCAATAACATCATGCCATCTGGGACGTTTCTCCATAAGCCTCACAATTCGTAGCATCGGAAGAAAGGAAAATGATCGCACCAAACTTTCGCTTGCAATCCGGCTCAAACATCCAACGCCTATCCTGGAGCCCGAAGATATTCCCTATAAGAGGAACTCCCTTCGGACCGGGGGGAACTTTACGCCACGGACTCCTAGCATATTGGACGGCTAACGTGGCGACGAAGATTAGAAGCAATCCAACACGGGGTGTCAGAAGCTGTGAGACAGAGAAAGCCGGTAGATAGTGGATGAGATGCGGTGTTGCACCACCCTGAAGGAGGCTAGAGCCAGCAGATGCGCCAGCCTGGGTCATTTTCAGGTTTTGAGAGAGCCATTGGTAACCTATCGCCGGGTTATATAGCCCACGAGTTGTCCAAAGAGTCCGCAGACACGGAATGCGGTACTGGGTATGGCGCAAACCTGGGGCGCCTTAACTTATTGAAGTTACGGCATCGGTATCTTCAAAATACGGCTGAATATGTTTTCAGAGGTCTGCGCGCTGATGCCGGGACTCTGCTAGGGGATATCGTACGCAAAAACGTTTCAGTAATCATATGATGTTCAATTACACCTACGCCTTCAATTTCCGGTCGGAGTGGTGTTGAAATTGTAAATGTGTCACGGCGCTGCAAGTTGGGAAAATAGCCGAAAAACGTGACTTTGCAGACTTCCCAGGCCCGTGCCCGGCCAATCATACAACATCGCACTGGGCGGTCCCTCTCCGGTGTCAGACGAGACTAAGGTACAGTAGCATCAGGTACAGCCGGTTGCAAGAACGCCCAGCCGACTTTCCAGGCTGGGCCGGCTGGCTTATTATGGTTTAAAGTCATGCCTGTCATGGTCAATTACCACCTCTCTCCGATTCATTTATCGACAGAATAGCTGAATAGGCTCTGCCATTTAATCTATACTGCACGTACACTACAAGGCATATATACTCTTTCACGCATACCAATATATAATAATACATTCCAAGAAGTCACTGAACATCTTCGGAATTTGCGACCTGAACGACTTGCAGTCCTCGAGGTCTCAAGATTTCAACCCTTGAGCATCTCCTTCTCCTCGGTGAGTATTGAGAGCACTTCAGGAAATCGAGGTGTAATCGTACACCTGTACGGGTTGGGTCGGCTATAAGGTATGAATCAGCGTTCAACGTGCATCTACAAACTTGAAAGAGGCTCGCTGCTTACAAGAACGTCCCCGTGTCCGCGAAGGTTTCTGTGTCTGGGGTCACCTCCTTTCCACTCTTGTCACGGACGCGTTCAAGGTTTGCAGCCCAGAGAACCGTGGCTATGGTGAGGAAGAGGGAGTCGTTCGCTAGATGTTTCCCGACGCAGGTCCGCCTCCCGAAGCCGAACGAGCTGTGACCCTCCTCACGTGTCTCTGGGGGACCACCGACAACATCGCCCCGCGCATCCAGGAACCTTTCAGGGTTGAATTTCGCAGCATCGTCACCGTAGACGGCAGGATCCTGGTGGCACTGCCAAAGATTGACGAGGCACATGGTCCCTTTGGGGATGAACATGTCTTCATACCAGTCATCCTCCGTCGTGCTGTGCGGGACGCCCAGTAAAAGCGCGGGACGCCAGCGGAGAGTCTCTTTGATTAATGCTTGGATGTAGGGGAGATTCGATGCATCAGAGAAGGTTGGGGCGCGAGAGCGCCCGACAACATCATCTAGCTGGGCTTGTGCGCGCTTCTGGAATTCTGGATGCGCGATCATCGCCAGCGCCCACCAGGATAAGGTAGTACTGGTTGTCTCTGCACCTGCAGAGCTGCGAGAAAGGTTCGGGGTGGACCTTCGAGTGAGAAAGAATAAAAGAGTAACGCACTATAATGTCCCTACGAGCCAGGCCATTTCTTGACTGGAGAGTCTATTTCGCTCGGAATCTCTAATAAGTGTAGCACTTATACTCGGTCGCTCAGACCCTTTAGACTGTGAGATGGGGAGTCGTAAAGAAGGACATGATGGTTTGAAATCCCTGGCTTACGATGTCACTGCGAACGGTGTTCAAAAGCGTGTTGAACATGTGGGAATGTTGCATAAAGTGTTGCCTTCCTTCACGCTTCCACCCTGCACATCTGACAGCATATCGTCAAGCTTTTGTGATTGAGAGCCACAAAACGTACCTCTCCGGAATGCGCATCATCCAAGGTAACAACTCAACTAGATGCGCCCCGGGAGCAGAAGCAACATCCATGCGGTCGATGAACGCATGGATCTCCATAAGGGTTTTATCACGCTCATTCTCGAGCGTGGGGTAATCATACAAGACAGACATTATCGCGGAGGCAGCATAACGCTGAAAATGCTTTTCCAGAACATCTGGATTGTCAAGAAGTGCAAATGAAAGGAGGATGGCCTCTTTGCGGAGAATTGGATAGTAATCACGAATTGCCGCCTTTTTGAGACCCTCGTATGCTGCACGGCGAGTACGACGCCAACTGTGATCAAGGGGATCAGCTTCTGAAGTTTCAGGAGGACATAGCACATTCACAGGTCCCCATATGGCATAGAGACACCGAAGAGTCCGCCGCAAAGAATTTCATGAGCAACAATGAGGCGAGGGCGATCAGAGTAAATGTTTGCACGGCGATCGAGGAGATCAGAAGCAGACTTGAGACTATTGAAGATAAGAAGTGGTTGGCCAAGAGCATTCAGATACATGATATGTTCTGGGACGTCTCTGATAAGCCTCGAGACTCATATTGTTGATAGAAACGCAGTTAGACGCACGAAACTTTTGCTTGCACTCCTTTCCAATTAGCCAGGCCTTATCTTTGAGTTGGAGGGTATTCCCGAGAATAGGAAGCCCCCTTGGACCAGGAGGGACATTACGCCAAGGACTCCTACCATACTGGACTGCAAGGGCGATGACAAGACCTATCAACAGCCCAGTACGAGTTATCAGGAAGGATAGATAGCGGACGGGATGCGTCGTTGCATCATCCAAGGGAGCGGGAAAGCCGGCAAGGATATTCTCCTGATGCATCATGAGCAAAGAGGACGAGGGATATGCACCCCGCGTCTTATAGCTCTGAGCTATGCATTTTATGTTTCAAACCGTGTTATTTTACCCACGCTCATTGGAAGAAATGGAAAGCAACATCCAGAATGAAACATGGCCGAGCCCAAATTAGTAAGTTACTGGTATGTGTAATGATCACATATCAATGAACAACGTGGACAGGCACGGCGGAAGCAGAGGCGTTAGTGCCGATGCATGACGTCCGATAATTCCGTTTTATATTTTTGTGTTCCCACCAAACAGTAACGAGGGATAGGCGAGGCAACATGGGGCGTACAGACCAGCATCCTTGTATCGAACATTGTGTAATTAACTTCGCAATTCGTTAAAGCTTTTATCGTGAGAGGGATACCAAACTGCGCAGTGAGACTACAACCCGTACGCCCGTGTACTCCCTTGAACCAACTCTGTAGGGTCCACTCTTACCTAGAAAATCACCTAGGGGGATATCAGCTCGGGGCTATTAAATCCGTAGTGGAAACGTACTTCAAAGTTCTGCTTTGTATCTCTACTGCGGTACCGGTCAGAATCCGACCACGGACAGTTCCGAGTCCGTGCCATTTAAAGACGCTAAGCGCGATAAACTTGTGGCTGTCCCTGTTAGAGGACGTTCGTGGTGACCCTGTGTGAGCCACTGAGCCACAGATCCTACGGGAAATTGGGGTATGGAAGTTCATAGCGGCGAAATACCTGGCTTACCGATGAAGACATTGGAGCCGGCATCGGGCGGGCGGAGATTGAGTATCGATGGCGTCGTTAGTCCTGTCCCCAATTGATGCCATCAACTTTGGTGCTATCACCGGTGCGCATCTCAAATCAAACGTTGTGAGTGCAGAAAAGGGCCCGCTTCTGGACGAGGTTGTTATTGCGCTAGATGCGACATAAAGGATCGCGCATGATGCGCCGTAGTAGTGGCGTCGATATCGGGTTGTGCGCGGGAGGATCGACTTGAATGCGGTGTGCATCCGATAAGAAACAGACAACCTGACATATGCAGTACTAGTCATAGCGCCAGGTCTAATTTTGTATGCAACTCTGTTTCGTACCTGCTTCACCTGCTTTACGTTTCATACACTCTACTCGTACACTTCTTGTTCAACGTTCAGCTTACAAACATGGCTGATCCCAACATCATCGCCCTCGCCAAAGAGCTTACGGGACAATCGCGGCTGTCCGACAGCGATTGGAACAAGGTTGAGGCTACCGCCCAGGCGCTGGCTAACTCGTTGCGTGTGAGGAACAGTGCGCGCTTTTTGTTTAACATCGACTCTCCCAGAACCAAGACAACGTATTGCAGACGTTACCCAGACGGCGTTGGGAGAGACACAGTTGCCCGCTGTCCTAGCAGCGATAGTCAAAGACACCCTGCGCGGCCTCCGAGTTCCCGATGTTTCCCACCTCCCCGCTTTATACGAAACCCTTCGTGTTGGGGCTAACATTTGCGTAGATCATGGTGCGGCCTGTCTCTTCTTCATCCTTCGTATATGCAGTGCTAACCCCTCATCAGACGAAAACAGGGGCCACCTCCTCAAGGAGGGGTTCCTTAGCGCTCTCGTCACCTTGCTCGAACGTTACACCGCTCTTATCCCTTCTGATAAAGCGACTGATTTCCTCCCACTATCCGTGGCGAATTTAAAAGTTGTCAGGACGACTATTGCTGTGTTGTTGAACACGAGCATGGGATATGGTGCGTTTAGCCTTCTCAGATATTCACTGTATGCGCTAGTAACCATGTCTCACAAAGAGCCCGTCCAAACCGCACTCAATACCGCTGAGGCACCCCTGACGATTCTCCGTCTAGCAGGAGCGATATACCCTGCAGGAACTTGGGCAAAAACCCTAGCGCCGCAGCATATTCCGCCTGGTGAAGTTGACGAGTCGTGGCAGCTACGGAGCGGTCTTTCGTCTTGGGCTTGGCGTGCTATTGGAGAGCTCAGAGATAATGGTGTGCCGTGCTGTCCTACACTTCTCCCCCCCTCATCTAACAGTTAACCTTGGCACAGCACCGACTGTATTCGGGCCCGACGTTCTTCCCCAGCTCGTTACCCCAATACTCTCATATATCCCGCCATTCCCGACGCCTCCGCCGCCGCCATTCGATCAGGCTACTCCTCTGCGGCGCACGCTTATTTCTGCTGACCTTGAAGCTTTTGAAGAGTCGTGCTCGCTTTTAGAGGCGCTTGCGCTTGACGACGAGGACGTGCGGCTCTCGCTCGCTCGCGGCTTGGCCTTCCCTGATGAGCATGGTGGCGTGCGTTGCCTGACAAATATTCTCGAGTTCATAGACCGCGGTGGCTATCATCCACTCTGGAGCGATATGTCTGGCGATAACGCGCAGCGCGAGCGATCCTTCGACTTCTGCAAGGCTGCCCTCATCAAGGCCGTCGTCGAGGTTGCAGGCGAAGAGAAAAACGTTGATGTATTGTGGGATGACTCGAACCCAGAGCAGCCAGGCGGAACGCTTGTCACGCAGATGGTCCAGTGGATCAAGACCCATAAGAATCTGGGGGTCCATTCCCGCGACGATCTCTTAGTCTGCGCAACTTTGACTTTAGGGAACCTCTTGCGTCACGGTGCGTTATATCCACCTTTCTTCCGGAGATATATGTTAGTGTATTGATGGAAATGCTTTTGTTATCACAGGCGCGCAATCTCTGACTCTCATTGGGCCGCCTATCAACCTTGCTCCGGATCTTGCTGCGTTACTACTTCCGGAGACCGACATCAAAGTCAAGCATGGTATTATTGGTTTGCTTAAACATCTCGCATATTCCGCACCCGCTCGCACATCTCTCGGCGAGGCTGGCATCGTCAAGCGACTCGCCGATTCCAACATATTTCGTCCGGCTGCGGACATAGCCGAAATGGTCCAGGTTAACGCTATAGGCGTTACGAAACACTTGTGCAGCGGCAATGGTGAGCTCGGAAGCTGTTATCGTTATTATACTTGGTCCGGAGACTAAGCGCTATTGAAATCAGCTAAAAATTGCTACGATCTCACACTGCCGTCCGACAGCCAAGATGCCAAGTCCACGGGGCTGCAACAGATCCTCACGCTCGTCAAGCGTTCCGACTTGACGGCTGTTAAAAGCGAGGGCACGCGTGTTTTCGTGAACGTGATCCGCACGCTCTGGCACGAAGATACCCCAGATGAGGAGCAGCGCAAGGCAGCGATGAGCATTATCAGCTCTCCGCCTGTCGCCCTCGCCCTCGCGCAGCTCGTCCGGCGCAGTAGGAAGTACCCGATCCTCATCAACGAGGGCATCGTCGCTCTCACGCTCCTCAGTCTGCAGTCGGGTGCGTGATCTCTAACACCCTTTCACTCCGATCAACGAATCCCCTGACCTGGACTCTCTATTTTTTTTT
>QLPC01012772.1:0-10518 GCA_003314055.1 Lactifluus hygrophoroides
GGCCACTAGTGGCGGCCCAAAGGGGTATGGGTTATGGGTTACTGCGGACCTATGGGTTATGGCTTGCAATTCCCCGCGAACCAAGTCGGTGGACAGCTCAGGCTATGGGATATAAGGGGTTATGGGTTATCAGAGGTATGGGTTAAGAGAGATTCGACTGTACGCATCTTTTTGCAGTCGATTATTAACCTCTTCCTCTTCTGGAAATCTCTTTGCCCCACTTGTCGGTTATGTAAGCAGAGCACGCCCATAGGTCATGAGTAAGATGGTGATAGCCCTCATAGTTCCACAACAGTCACTCACAAATCTCTTGCCTGCAATCTTCGATGGATGGCAGCCGAAGAGAAAACCCACTATGCACATTGCGAATAAAACCGTGTATGTGTTCGTCGCCCATCGTACAGACACAACCTTTTATATAGTTTTTAACGTCCTGTACACCACCACTACCTTTCATCTCTCCATAATCTCAAAGTCTTCCGGGTTGTCATACATCACTCACTCTAGCATAGCCAACGGCGTGCGCTTCTGGCTTACCGATTCGGCTCGCGAGACGCACCGGACACGTGTGCCTTGGCCCACTTCACCGTCTCGTGCGTCGCGTTGACAAGTGGGTCAAGAGGTTGCAACTTCCACGCCGGGTCCGGCGTGATAATCGCCGCTGCCGCGATCGACAGGTATGTGTGGTACGGATCTACCACATAACGCAGCATTAGATGTACGAGGGAGGATAGAAGAACGGGCCGCTGCTCACCGGGATGCTCGCCCGGTGCTTTGCTAATCCCACCGAACTTGTATTGGCACTTTGCCAGAAACCCGCCTAGCGCGCGCGCATCGAGCAACTTGTCCGCGCCAAGGATCTGATCTGGCCAAAGAAGGGGGGACAAAGAATGGAAAGGCGGGGGGATACATAATTTTGGTGGGTGAGTGTGAGGATTGGGCAAGGGGACAGAGGGATCAGATGTACGGGGGACGGACGTACGGCGAGAGCAGCACTGCACCAAAACCCGTAACACGCATCCGCCAGCTTATTCGTCCGCCCTGCAAAACCGCCCGTCTGCGCTCGTTGCGCCTGCATGTGCAACAACCATCGCACCGTCGCGCGCCACTCTGCAGGTTGCAAACGCGCCTGCGACGCACACGCGTGTTCCGCCGGTACAAGATACATAGCCGCGAGCGCGCAGTACGTCGGTCCGCCGAGCGATTCGCCCAATGGCGTCTGGCCATACCCGCCTTCGTACGTCTGTCCAAAGAAGAACCTTTCATCAGTTCTTTCTTTCTTTTTTTGTGGTCGGGGTGAGTAGGGAGATGTGGGAATATGGCACGCACCCGACAGCGTTGGATGTACGAGAGCGCACGTAGGAGGTCGATGCAGGACCAATCGTCGAGCAGGGCGCACACTACAAATGCGCAATACGTCATGCGCAGATCGGCATCGTCTGCGCCAGGCATCGTCGCGAATCTAACCGAGGCCGATTCCCCGAAATTCAGGACGACATAATTTAGTACTGTAGGTGTAAAATGCGCGTACCCTCCGTCCGGGCCTTGGCACGCGCCTACCATACGCGCGAGCGCGGCGCGGTCCAGTAGGGTATAGTCGTCTCGTAGGATTGCGAGCGCGAGCAGCGCGCAGTAGGTCATGATTAGATGCGGCCCTGTTACTCCAGACTGCTGCTTACATCCCGTGTCAATTTTCAACGAGATTACGTTAAAGATTATTGGGGGACGTGGAGAGGGGAGAGGAAGGGAAGAGACAATCAATATACGAAAAAGCGTACCTGTGCCGGATCGCCACCATTCCCGCTCACAAACGGACCAGGTCGAAACCCGCCTCCTACAAAAAAAAATCAACAAAATCGATCTTTCTTCTTTCTTTGGCACGGAAGCACACAAGGTAGCTTACCAACGTGCTGATCCCATATCCACTCTTTCCAGCTCGTCCGATCCGAAGGTGATATCTTCCGTTCCGCAAATCCCGTAACGTCAAGCGTACCCAAACAATAAAACGCAATCGCCATCCTAAATCATAGGAGAAAAAAAAAGGTTTTTGTTAGAAAAAGGGGATGTATCGATTGTAGCTCAGAGGCCCGTAGCTTACCTCGAAGCGTCCATCTCGACGAGGCTACCAGGTAGTGCATCTAAGCATCTCGTACAATGCGCGACGTGACCTGCGCTGTTGAGAACTGATAAAGGGTCGTCGTCGTCGCCATGATCGTTGTCAATTTGAATGCCGTCGGGCACCGGCAGCGTAGTGCTACCTGGCGCCGTCGCCGTTGTCCCAGCGGCAGGAACGGCCATTATCCGAGTCTGAGTCGGCATCGACTCTAGCTGGCGGTGGCAATGATGATGATAAGGGTTACTTCTTTTTGAAAAAAAACCTCCGGCGCCAAGAATGGTGCGCGCGGAATCGCGGGCGCGGGGTACCGTTCAGCGGCCATAGCCAATAGCTGCCCTATAGGCCATATAGTACCTGTACTAAGGACAATAAAGATTATCGTGTCATTGCAGTAGACAAAATGGGGGAGAGGAACAAAACTAGTGATACAGCACAAGGCAAGTAGCCAGAAAAAAAAAGTGGCAGATAAAAGGTAATAACAGAGCGGGGAGAGTTTGGGTGTGGGTTGGGTGGAGGAAGCGGGTATGGTGGGGATAGAAAGCCCTTCCTCTACGAGTAGAAATAGTAAAAAGCACCAGTTTGAACAAACACCAAATATCCGTTTATTCCTGGCAAGGCATCACACCTCATATCGCCGCCATGCTCACACCCTGGAATGCCCCGCGCACTTGCGGCTGTACCTGGCCCATCTGACCCATCTGGCCCATTTGCATCTGTTGCAGCTGAGGCGGCGCCTGCTGCGGTACGCTCCCCGGAGCGAACGTTGCCGCTGGAGGGGCCGTGATATTCTTCTCCTCTAGGTCCGCGTACAGCACGACCATCTCCTTGCGCTCCTTGGCCCAGTTATCTGGGTCCCAGAACGTGTACGTGCCCTGTTCCCCACCCGGCACTTTTTGCGATGGCGCTGTGCCGGACTCCTTGGTCAGCCATATGCGTAGCTCTTTATGATATCGCCAGTTTCGGTTGTACCTGTTGAGACTCAACGAAAGCCCCGCTCGAGGGTGGAAGCGAATAGTGGCTTACAGTTCCTGTGCCGCGATCTCCTGCAGCGCGTCTCGCGGCGACGAATAGAACATGAAGAACAGCGTCTCGTCACTGAACGCAGCAGCTTTTCCAGGCCCTGGCGGGGGCGGTTGTACGTTATAGCATCCGGGTAGATGAAAGTCGGGCTCGACAGTATGTGCGGCGCTCGAATCAGCCCAAGGCGTAATAAATGTCGAGTACAAATTCCTATGGTCTCCGGTTGGCACGGAAAGAAAGGAGGTGAGAAAGAGCGTACCCCTGCTGTTGCATGTCCAGCCCCATCGTACCGAGGTCTGTCCCGACAGATAGTAGCGCTTGATCTGGATCTGCATTCTTAATCATCGCAAGTAAACCGAGTAAACCCCAGCGGTCCGCGGCGGACATGAGTACTTGCTGAGCAGGTGTCTGGGGCACGGGCGCAGACTGTCCTTGCGCCTCTGCGCTGGTCACATTTCCGCCATTGCCTGTAGTCGTTGTGCCATTCCCAGGTGCGGTCCCATTTCCCACGAACGTTGCGCCCTGTCCTTGCGGCTGGCTCTGAGCTTGTTGTGTAGGTTGCTGGGAGAAGGACTGAGGAGGTGGGACGCCTGGCGGTGCGTGTAGTGACTGCTGCTGTGACTGTTGCTGCGGTGTGCCGTTCTGATATGACTGTGGCTGACCCTGCGTGGGTGCTGCAGAAGTTTGATTCCAAGCTGCTTGCGCCGCCGCATTTAGCTTCATATTGTGCTATGAAGAGCAGTGATCGCATATAAGCTAAGCCACGTCACAGGTATGGGGATAAAGTGTCACGCACCCGCTGCTTTTCTGAATCCGATTGAAGACCCTGAAGCGCTCGAGGACCGAGATTGAGTAAACCAGGCTGTTGTTGACTTGCCGGGAGACCGCTTAGCCCTGGAGGATGATTATCGTGCGATGACGGCTGGGACTGGGGTTGGGCCTGAGAGGGTAGTGGTGGTTGTGAGGATTGCTGCTGGGGTTGTTGTGAGGGCGCAGGCCCACCGCCAAGAGCGGGAAAGTCGTCTGCCGTAAAGTCACGAGGCAGGGCAGAGCCTCCTGATGCGCCGCCACTGCTACCGGAGGGCGGCACACCAGTCCCTGCCTGCGATGCGTAACTCGTCGCGGGGGTTGCATTACTTGTAGAAGTCGCGGTTGAAGGTGTAGCACCGAGGGCGGGGAAATCATTTGGGTCGAGTCCGAGTTCGCTGGTAGACGATACGGACGGTGCGGTGCCGCCTCCACCACCAGTAGTTCCAGCACCAGCACCACCACCTATACTAGGTGTCGTACTCTGTAGGTGGGACAGGCTCGGATGCGCGCTCGTAGGGGGTTGCTGTTGCTGATGGAGCGGAAGGGTTAATTGCGGGTGAGCTTGCTGTGACTGTGATTGCTGTTGTGGTTGAGGATTCGCGCCTCCAAAAGGAAAGCCCGCAGGGGTACGCGGTTGAACAAAACCTCCGGGTGTGGACTGTGGGACCAAGCTCGGGGTGGTGCGGTGATTTTGAAGGCCCGGGGCTGGGTAACCCGGGACGATGGTTCGTGGAGGGAGGGCATATGTTGGATATGGGCCTCTGAACGGTGCGCCAATTCCAGGAGCAGGTCCGAGACTTGGCGGTCGTTGAGGAGGTTGACCTGTGATTAGCGATAAGAGAGTTGCGGTGGGATTTGAAAGCGAGAAAAGTACTCGGTCGATTCATTGAATTCGAGGTCTGACGCGGTCGATGTTTTGTTGCGTTTTAAAAAGCGGGAAAAAAAAGGCAGAGAGCGACGGTGGTTAAAGAGCTGAGCTGTGATGCCCCGGCCAAACCCCTTTACACACCCTTCTTGCCTTTTTCGGTCCACATCCAATGCAGGTCCGCCCTCTTTTCGCATCTCTTTTCCTTTCTTTTACAATATTTCGTCCAGGTTTTGAACCCCAGAGCCGCTTTATTGTCAAATTTCGAGGTCCTGGAGCTCCTCAGAGAGCTCGAAGCCGACCACATCGCCCACACACGCACGGCTCAACGCCTCAAAAAGGAAGAAGAGGACGCGGCAGCCGCGTCTGGCCAGCCTCCACCTCCCACTTCAGACCCACCACTCGCTGTCTCAGAGAATCTGCGCACAATCGAGGTCGAGGTGCGCTTCATGCCTCTCATTTTTTTCCGTGATAAAAAAAATTGACTCGTCGTACGTAAAGGCCATTCAGTATCTCACGGCCGATTATCAGCCTACGCGCGGACAGACAGCACAGGGTATCCAAAGTCTCACGAAGAGCCTCGCCCCCTTCGGCCTCACCAAAGCCGAAAAACTCCAAGTCGTCAACCTAACCCCTGTCGAGCCCGTCGAACTCTATGTCGTACGTTGCCGCACCTCCCCGGAGTTCGTACCCTCACTCTTATTCCTTCCATTAGATCGTAGAAGAGCTCGAAGACAGGCTGGGTAACTGCATGGAAGAAGTACTAGATGTCGTGCGCTCCTCGCTTACCGCACCGCCACCATCTTCGTCATCCGCCACTGAGCGGTCCCTCGCTGCTCAGCCGACACTTGAGATCGTCGACGAGACGCCTGCGGGACCCCACGATGATATGGATTTGGATGCTCCGTTGTGGGAACACGACGTTGACGAGATTGAGTACATGGATGCTGGCGACGGCGTGGGGATCGAAGGGGATCTAGATGTCGAAGACGAGTGAGCCGCCGCACGGTATGCATATATATATATGTTCGTATTCTTCTTTTCTGACCGATTGTTCAGTGACGAAGCTTCGCCTGAGAAGTTTTTGCTGCTCCAACGCAAACTCACCCACTACGCGGATGTTATGATGGTTTGCGGCGCCCTAGGAGCGCCCAAAGATTTTCGCTCTCAATTTGCTATCTCACGTCAGATAGACGAACATGCCCTCCAAAAACCAACGTACAAGCCCCGCTCCTCGGTGACCAGGATCCAAACTCGGCAGTACAGGCTGCCGTGCTTCCAATCTTGATGAAAGCCCCCTTAATCCCCGCAGCCCTTGTCACGTTCGAATTCCCCATTATTGTTCTTGTTGACCTGCGTCAGCTTATTCATTGTGTTTATCGTAGGTGGCGCAGTCATTCAGGACGCATGGGGGCTTCTTTTCGTGGCAGTAAAGTTTGTCACTAAAGTACATCTAAAAATAGACTCTGGGGAGACAACGATTCGTCCCTGTTTGATTTCGGAGGTTTGACCTGCTTTCCCATCTACCAAAGGGTCACACCAGGATGAAGCAGAGTTCAGCCCGTCCCACACGTCAATCAATAGCTCTTCGTCCCACCACTTGACCCATGTGTAGAGAGGAATCTACTTCTACCTGTGCCCTCACGTTGTCGGCAGGGATGACGATGCCAGGGGGATTTGTCATGCATGGACGCTAGCTAAGTGTAAGTTATGATAGACACAATTTGACCCAACGGGATCGCGAGTTGAGGCTGAGCTATCCGCAATTCCATTGGTGTCTTTGTCCTTCCTTAAGGCTCTGGCGGTCGCTTCCTCCGTTGTGAACACTTAATACCTCTGAGTGTGTGCCGATGACTTAACTACTGAATATATTTATAAGTGCTCTACTCCGTACTATACAACCACCCAAGTAACATCGTAGTCCAAGTACATCTCAACAGAGGTCTAACTCAACTTGAGTAGTTCGCCCTCGTCATCTAGGGAGAATCCTTGTTGTTTGTCCTCATTATCGTCTGTTGTGTCCACTTCCCTCATGCACTCTTCCCACTCATCGTCCGAACTTAGACTCCCGCACTTTTGCCTACGCGGGGAAGATATCAATACAGTGTACGAGGGTGAAATTGATTAACGTACTCGTACAGAACATCGATAGGAGCCAAGTCCAAGTCTTCAGTTTTCTTGGCGCCATGTTCCAGCAATAATTCCACAGCTTCATGATAACCATTTTCCGAGGCTGTTTGGAGTACAGTCTGGCCCATGTCATTCTCCGCGTCTATATTCGCACCGTACTTGAGCAATAGGTGTACAACTTCGACTCTCTTCTGTGGTGTTGAAAAAAGTTCCCTGTGGTTGGATAATGACTTGTGCAGTGGTGTGAACCCTTGGTTATCCCGTGCATTTACATCTGCCCCATGTTTCAGCAACAATTCCAAGACAGAAAGCTGATCAGGGGCGTGATACGCTTCTGATGCCATGTGTAATGGAAAACTTCCATCGCCATCCCGGGCATTGATAATGACATTCTGCGTGAGTAGCGCCCTCACGACTTCGAGCCGACCATTTGAGGCTGCTTCATGCAGCGGAGCCCAGCCAACCTCGCCGGCAGCATTCACATCTACCCCACGAGCGAGAAGCCACTGAACAAGGTGGACAAGTCCAAAGAAGGATGCTGGCATCAGTAATGTCTGTCCCATGTCGCCTCGAATATGGACATCGGCGCCGTGTTGATAAAGTAACTCTGCAACATCGAATTGTCCTTGATGCAGAGCCGCCACAAGTGGAGTTTTCAACAGCCCACATTCAGCGCCCACATACTGTGGATACTTGGCAATGAGGTGTTCCACCACGCCATAGAATCCACAAAACGCTGCATAGTACAGCGGAGCTGCGGCTGCATGACGGTCAGCTATCCCTAGGGATCCCGTGAAGTAGAGCCATCGAATGTCCATGTCGTAAACCAGGAGCCATTCTTCCCAATGTGGTTTCTCTGCATCAAAGAAATATACCATCGCATCCAGTATCCTCCATGACACGTTCTCGAATTGCGCGTGCTCGACCCAGTGCCGGGCGGCATATGAGATGAAAGGAGATTGAATCTTCAGGGCACCCGTCTCATCAACTTGATCGCCCAGACGAAGTAAAACCCCCAGGCAAGCCTGTGCAAGGGTCGTATGCGCAGGCTCGAGGGCAATGTGATAGCGAGAAATGTCCCCACTTGATGAACTCGCCAGCCGCGACGACGTCAGGAACTCTTTGACAGAAAAATGTGAGAATTGCACCACTTGATAATCGCCATTGTCGATGATGGTAATCAAACTTGAACATGTTGACAATACGGCCTCGTGTTGATCCTCCCATCGCCAATCCAGGTTCAACATCGGGATTCCTTCTCGCACTGCCGCGTCGAAGTCAACAGCAAGTATCTCCGCGAGCTCCTCAACACGAAGTGGCCTGATCGCGACGGTGAGACATTGAAGAAGTCGATGAGCGTGCTCTCGATTTGCCTTATTGATGTCCCTCAACACGCGCTCATACGTCTCGTCCAACGTTTCAGGCAATTCATCAAGAATTGTCCGCACACTTGGTGGAAGACAGTGACGGAGTGTGTCCAGTTGGCAATACACCCATCGGAACCTGTCGTGATATCAACAAATATCATGGACAGAAAGTGAGACACTCACATTCCATCAGCCCTCGCAGAGAGTGTCTCGACGACCAACCTCTTATCTTCCTCCCGCCATCTTCGCATTCTTGCATCAGCACGAACGACAAAGGTTACATAATTCACGATATCTTGCTTTTGCCCACTCTGGTTGTGAATTGACACACGGAGGGATGTCAGCGGCTCAACTGTCGCTTGTATGTCCGCTTCAGGTCGACTTGTGATACAGAGATGAAGATTTGGGAGATGTGAATCAACAAGGTCCTTTACGAGATCGAGGACCATCTCGCGTGAAGATGGCAAACCAGAATTTGGGCACTCGTCAAGAGCATCAATGATGACGTAAGCAGGTCGATTGGTGGGGAGCGAAAGCATTTCTTTGAGGCAATTTGTCAGAGCGGCATGATTGGGCTCTTGTGTACCATAGTTGCTTGCTGAGTAAAGATCGAAGAAAACGTTGCAATGAAGGTCAGATTGAGAAGAGAACTGGAAAAGAAGAGAGCGGAGCAAGTTGCGGCGGTTCTTCTTGTCTTCGTCACATAAGTCGAAATAAAAATAACCCATCCAAGCTGATCCCTCGTCACGAATAGTCATGATATGTTGAATGATTGCGGAACTAATCCGTCATTTCAGTCGGGCAACCCAGGCCATGTCAGATAAGACGAACCAGAGTATGCTCTTTCCAGAGCCCGCTATTAGACAAGAAGCCATGAAGCTTGAAGAATGGAACAGCAGAGGGTAGGAAGAACGCACGCTTTCCGTGGATCCACAAAAGCGAAGGGGTCGACTTCCATTCCTCGAAGAGACTTCCTTGGAAGAACCATGTCGCCGTTCCCTCGTGGTGAGAACTCCGCGCGATGTTGTGATTCGTCGATGGATCAGGAGGAGATAACCACCTCCAAAGATCCTGTCGCATCTGCCTCCCTGTAGCCATGTTTGAGTTAATTGAAAGCAGTAATTTCAAGTGATGACGAACGCTTCACTTCGCCTACATCATTTGCCGTTTGTTGCATGATTACTTTCGCCTCCGCCATCACTATTCGCGCTTCCTCTTGTGTAAGTTTATCCAACCTCTTCAGAGCATCCTCGATATCATTTCTGCCCATTAGCTTCTGCACAAATTTTCCTAAGTAAAGGATCAGTCAAACAGTGATCTGTGGCCAGTGGGACTAGCTCACTTGCTCGACCTTGCCTGACCTCCTTCGTCGCGAGAGCCAGAATAAACAGGACCTCAACCATGATCGCCACAATGATATCGGACATTGCATCAGTTGGTCGTATTTCAGTATAGGACTCGAGGCGTTTGAAGAAATATTCTATGCGCTCGAAGAGATCTACGAGCATATCTTGACTCGCATCGACGTCCTTAGCAGCCTAGCCGACACTCGTTGTCACAACGGCACGCAGGGTTAAATGATGATGCCTACCAAGAGGAGAACACCGATACCGGTGAAGATTACTTTCGCAGGGGAGAATATCTGCGAAATCGAGATCAGAGCACAAATCGTAGACAGATGGAAAGTGAGATATACCAAACCCACACCTTCGCCAAGTGTGGCAGAAAATGCAAAGAGGACATTGACTGTCGGATTTAGCCGCTTGGTTAATCTCTCATCGCTACTTTGACGCTGATCGAATTCCGAGACTTGTTCTTGAAGCACGGCGAGAACATCAGTGGTAGAGCTGCAAGTTTGTAGTTGTGCAGCGAGAGGATGAGCGAGAAGGTTTCTATTTGTCTTCTTGTTGTATGTCTTTAAGGCTGCATCAAAAACAGATTGAAAGTTGGAGGAAGAACTTGAAGCCACAGGTTGCGTCTGTGACATAGTGTGAGAGAGTGGGGGGAATAATTTGGTTCGTAGAGAATATAGCGGGACAGGAATTGCTCTTCAGAGCCTGAGGACACTGCCCTCGCCGATTTTGTTTCACGGACAAAATACTGAGGACTGAAACTCTCACGGTACACTATGTCCTATGATATACAGTTGATAATCTCATAACGCATAGCATTTGTCCCGGCCTTCAGCCCATGCATTATGAGATTTATGC
>QLPC01012787.1:0-23204 GCA_003314055.1 Lactifluus hygrophoroides
TCCTCCAAGTCCCCCCCCTCTCCCGTAAACTAAAACCTAGGAAAAGGGATGCCGGGGATAAAAATGCAACGGTAATAATATTCTCAGAGTTCCCCAGACCTAGTTATAATTTTTTGTTCAGTGGCGAGGCCGCTTGCTCAAGGAGGGAATATATCGTGGTTAAATTTGATAAAAAATATGACGAGAATTCTTGAATCCTACAGTTAATTGATCCCGCTCAAGCAAGTCATTTGGGAAATTTCGAAGCGGAGGACTCTAAAGTAGTATAGGGAGCGGAGGTATGTACATATAGTCCCCCTAGGACGGGAACCACGGTTGGTTGTTGTCGCATCCAGGACAATATGTCGCGGAGAGTGACAGGACCGCGTCCCCACACTTCCTGCACCGGTATAACCCATGGGAATATAGCCCATCGCCGTCTGTCACCGAATCGCAAATAGCCTTCGCCCCAGGGTGGGAAAACGAGGGTCTGCCTGAATTCGGGCTCTTCTGATCACCCTGTGGCGGATAGGGCAGGTCAAAAGCGGGTCTACGAACGCGAAGGCTGGGGTGACACACCTGTTGAGAAGATGAACTTTCCATTGATGTACGGTCGCAGGAAGATGGCGTAGTCGGCTGCGAAACCGGCGTGGTCTGCTGTTGGGTGGCGTCAGAGCAGGGCGCAGAGATCAAGTCAGAAGCGAGTCTACGAGCGCGACGATAGAAGAATGGCCAGGGCATCTTGCTTACCTGTTTACTTTGCCGTTGGGGCGACGGGTGTGCAGCGCCACAGCCTGCCAGTGAGGACGAGACCGGAGGCGAAACGGGAACGTTTTGCGGAAGAGTGGCATCAGTCTTGCTCTCGGCACTAGAAGACATGACGACGAGGATAAAAAAAAAAAGAACTGAGCGTGAATGTCCATGTAGGACCAGTATTTAAATGAGGAGACTTCCACCTCCCCTCCCGCAGTTACATAACAATGGTTTTCTCCAATCCAATCACCGTTGGGCGGGCAGATCTGTGTCTCTTGCCCCCGAAAAGTAAGATGAATATCACGCGATTAATGCGCAGCCTCATTCACCCTGATTGGTGGCCTTTTCGACAGGTGAGAAACGTTAGTTACCGAAGTTTTGGCCCCTGGTAGAGGAGTCACGTTGTCCACACCTTTTCTCGATACGAGGAACAGAACTGCCATCCGGATAGAAGCCGGGCAGGAGAAGAACAAAAGCATTCGAGCAAAGGATCTGAAGACGTCCTCTCTCTTGGGGTGGGGGAGGTAAATCCAAGGCAGATGAGGGAGAGTGCAAGAGGGGCATTGTCGATTCTGAAACGATGGATAGGTTGCGAGGGCAGCCATGGGACGGCGATGCGAGGTGATGCGATGCGAGCACGCCGTGTGTGCTGACAGGGGAGTGCAACGTATGTAGAGGAGGTGCTTTCAGTCGGAGAATAATTGTCGATGCGTGAGTTGGAAATATGGATCCTGCGCTGACAAACGAATGATGTTTTCGATGGGGAGTAACTGTAAGTCACCCCAGGAACAATGGAGTCCAGAAGAATGTACAAGAGTTGTCTCAGGAAGTGCCCTCAGGCTGCTCTCTCCAAACCCGCACCTACGGATACCGACCAGTCAGGCACGGGTAAAACAAACCGTACCCTACCCGTACCCGCCATACCCTTACCCGTCAATCTGCCGGGTATGCCATACCCGTATCGAACTCTAATAGTTCATCTGGATAGAATTTACGAGAGGGCTGCGTTAATAACGTAGTTTTCAGGACAAGGACGAGTCCTGGACTAGGAGAGAATGTTCGCCGCGCGGGAGGGGGGGATTGAGAGTTTCAGAGGTGAAGATGCTTGGAACTCTCTAGACGTCTGTGCGACGTTTATACATAATTGAGGGCGCCAGAACCTATACAAACGAGAGCCAGACAATTGCAAAGGCAGTGAGCTGCCTACTGTAATAAGAACAAAGAGACTATGAGTCGTCCCTATGCAATTGTCGCTTGTCGTTGTCCTCCAGCACGCGGCCTGTCGAACTAAGTTAACTTATACGAATGGAATCACGTGCGCTGCTACCCAAACTTAGCTTTCTGCTTGACCAGACAATACCATGATACTTAGGTCTCTCCTGTCCTCACAAGTCATCCTGGTGGTCCCTTTCGACACCGTGGGGTGGTGCGTAAAACATCATGCATGAGGTAGTAATGAAGTCCGTACTTATGGGATTCACCAGCAAACGCATGACAATCCAAATGCAGCCGAATAAATTGATGGTCAACGGGGTCCTCATAGGCGCAAGTTCATTCAAGTCAGGTCATGCCTTCCGAATACATGTTATGGTCACTTTGAAGCTCATCGTGCGTGCGAGTATAGACCCTGAGGGCTGCGTCCAGAGACTTCGAACTGAAGCAAATGAGCTTGCTTGCTGCGATGGGAGAGCGAAAACACGAGAATCACTCACGAGCGGCCTCGCTTGCTGACGAGGTTGAACATATCTTCCAGACTATAGCGAGACGCATCGCGCTACAATTGAAGACCATCGACGCAAGCGCTCCTCGAAGGCTGACTCAATTAGAGGTCTGAGAAGAGTCCTCTTCTCGAGGGTCTCCGACCCACGCCCAGGGACTGAAACGAACGAATAAGTGAAAACATTCTCTGACAGTTCCCAGACCGATACTTCTGGAGGTTACCTGTGATATCATGCGCTTCTCATCCAAAACCACCAAAGATGGCCCTACGTTTTCGCAAGGTTGTCGGGAATTGAGGCAGAAGAGCGGGGGGTTTAGTAGAGACAACGAGTGCGAGGACAGATACTGTATCTGAAGCTTGACAAGTCAAACAGCCGCGGCATGCATGATGCGTTTATGATGTGCTTAAGGTACGGTCAGTCGGAGCGGAGCGGACACCGGAACCGTTGCCACAACAAATGTGACAAATCAATAACTTCGGGAGCTAATAAAGTTGTCCCAACCGATCGTGTATAACCACGCGGAAATTATTTTGCGCGATCCGAGCGTACTACGGGTCTAACGAGAGACTGGGAAGGAAATATATAGATTGGTTCGAGTATCAAGCTATATCAAGTGCGGCCTGGATTGTAGAACATTGCTCACGCTGGGTCGCCCGTCATTTCCTCACGTTGAGATAGTAAGTCATGTCCCATCGTACGCATCATCCCCCCTGATTCTCCTCCCGGCACCGCCCCCGTCGTACGTTGCTCTCTGCCTAGGTGGCCCATGTTTCCTGATATCTATCTATTGATAATACGAGCAGCTCTTTGGCCCTTTCTTCAACTGGGCGTTGTACGGAGTTCCTTGTGTCCAGACCTGTGAGATTTTTTCATCATTGGCTGGGCGTGGCTGTCCAACTGAGCCTAGGACAGATGTGTATAGCTACCATTTCCCAGATGATCGACGGCCCTTAAAGTTCCTATGCAGGCACTAGAGTCTCATCTTCCGCCTTGAAAAAACACTTATCAAGGTTCTCTCAAACAGTGTCTCGTCTTCCTCCTCGAGACGGCTCAAACGGCTCTGACGGGTGCCGATGTCTACCACTTGTTCATGACCAGATTTGAAGACTTTGAGAGCCTTGAGAACATTCGGTTTTCCTGCGGTAACATTTCGATCATGGGTGCGATAGTTTCGCTTACCGTTCAACCATTCTTTTGTTATCGTATTTCCACGTCGAACAAACGTCTCTGGTAGTGGTTCTGCGGATCATCGCCGTCGTATGTCTGGTCCCTCCCAATGTTCGCGAATACAAGTTGTGCTCACGTTCAAAGAGCCATCTGTTCTTCAAGCGATTGAGGCTTTTTGGAATGGTCCCAAGGTGAGCATTAAACTGTCCTTGTTTCGATTTAGCACGTAATGTAGATCTCAGGGAAAAAGTGAAGCCATCAAGTCAGCCTTATATGCATGCATTCCCGGCTTCGTTCGGATCCTTTTCATGAGCTTACGGTTACCTGCATTAGCTGTGGTTCCTCGCAAGCGTACTGGCGGACGTTCTCATTGCAGTAGTGATGATCCATCTGGTAAGTTATTACTGACCTCCAATACCTCAGATTGTGGAGTCCTTCCATCCAAATAGCTAAGGGAAAGACGCGGCACCAAAAGAGTTTTACCATGAATAGTGTGGCTGACCGTCGAGACAAATATGCTAACTGGTGCGTGTTCCTCTCGCGGTTTTGTCATGTTTAATCTCACCCCCTGCTGAGCTATCGTGGCCACCGTGACCGTTACTTTTCGGATCAGGGAATATAAAGATAAATATCAATCGAGCTCATTCAACATGGTACAACGCCTTTGTCACGCCTAGAATGCTAGGTGTTCCGTGTCCCAAACTCCCAGCATTATTCGATGACATACGGCAGGCTCCTGGTCCGCACGCCTTAGTTTTCTAAGAGGGTACTAATGTTCGTTGTCGGCTAATTAATTTCATACCTGCGTCCTGTTGCGGGGAAACATAAATGGTTAGAGACCTCGCCACGCCTGGGACGATAGAACACACGCTGTGTCCGAGTTGATCAATACAACGGTCCGGTGGTCATTCCGCTTCTCCCCTGGAAGGATTTCATCGTTGTTGATTGAAGTGCGACTGATTGTAGACCATGAGGGTTGTGTTTGTGCAAGCACCTGTAGTCTCATGGTCGCAGTAGGGTGAGAAGAGGGCTGGTAAGAGTCATTCCCCAAGCGCGCTGGAGAAGGATGATCGCGGAAGAATATTCGGTTGTTAAGGATGACGAAAAATGTGTTGGAGTACCTATAATTCGGTAAGTCTGAGACGCGAACTGGGTATAGAACACGGGTTACAATTTTCCTATGACCATAGTCCTTTGATTGACGTCAAAAACTTTGGGATACCAGTAATAAAGTGAGACAACATACGGGCAAGCGTAGTAGATTTCATTCTGCGAAAACCGTTTAATATATCAGTATATCAGTCACAAAAACACTATGTAAACTTACGGGAAAAGCCATATAGAGAACGAAAGAAATAATGGCCACGCTAGCTAACAGGGGTTGAGAGACAGGATCGCAGTGAATTGTTCAAGAGATGTGTACCAGTTACCATGTTTGTTTCAATGATGAGCCGCACCACGCGTGGTAAAACGTAGCTCGAATATTGGCCCTCGTTGCCACGTGTTTTTCTTAGCTTTTAGTACAATTATTTAACAATATGAGAATTGGAGGGCTTGATGACATACCAGCCAGATCATTGATACAGAGATCATGACGTCGGCCAATGCGCTTGGAATTAACCACAGCTGATCAAGCAAATCATCAGTATCGATCAGTCGATCAGTACCAGTAGAGCATATGCCAGTGGGTCGTGCCCACTAGCAAGAAACCTGGAACTCATACATATGGTGCGGCTTTGACAACTACATATCTTCCAAGCGTAGCTGACTACAGTAGCGTCTTTGTTAGATATGCCCCTGATATAGAATGGTACTATTCTCGCCTTGATCCCTCCCCATGCTGCCCCAGTCGCTTGTGAGACAGAAAGCTGCACGTACGCTTAAGCGATATAAAGCGTGGGAAGAGGAAGTTACTTATACGTACAATAGCAATGATGATGGAGAGCCACCATGCCTGCCGGTTCATCGTCCAGATCCGGTAGCAGAAGAACCCTTGGACGATGAGTGAGACTATCGCTCCGATTATTGGACTGTCAATGGCAGAGAAACTGGAGTTCTTGAGGCGGTCCAGGTCACCAAATCCAGCCATGAACCAATAGTAAACGTCGGCGCCTGTCAACGCCGTCTGGACAGTCTCCACAAGGAAGATAAAATAAGCTAGAGTGTTCCTCAATCAGATGCGTCAGAATGCAGATCAGTCTGGGAGAACACACCAAGAGCTTTCAAAGATCGTTTCTCGTCTGGGAAGTTGTAGCTGTACACGTCTGATCTTCGATTATCAGGATGTGGGAGCGTAACAGCAAGTGTACCCACAGGCCTGGACGCAGAGCGCGCCATACAGTGCCCAGTTGATCATAGGGCCGAAGAGCTAGTTATAATCATGGTATTGAGCACATCTCTAAGCCAACTGTTGAAGGAGCCAAGCGTACGATTGGTGCAGTTCTACGAAGAAGATTAGGAAATAGGGGAAGTTATGGCTAAAGTGTGAGGCTCACACCCTGACAATGTCGGGGGGGATTGAGGACGTTGTAGCCACTGGCATGGTGCTGGCAATAGTGGGTATCACAAGTCAGGAAAGGGCCTTTTATAGTATGAGAGAAGCAGGGTTATGATGGCGTAGATGATTGGGTTCATATTTATGCCTACGAGTCGAGAGTTTTGGATGTGACATAAATAGATATCACCACAGTGACTAGATTCTGGAGGCTGCAGTGAGCGTATCTCACTAGGTTACCGCCGCCGCAGCCGACAATTCTGTCACACGCAAAACTGTCCTCGTACTAAGAGTGGATAGAGTGGATATCATAATATGATCCTGATCCGAATGCGGAGTCAGTCACATGTCACAAGCCGCGCAGTGGTTCGTCGTTCTCACGCTGGAAAACCTCCGAGGTCCGACTCGAGGCCCTCGACCACACCCCATTGACAGCAAGGTCAATGTCTATCCCTTCCTCAACTTTTAAAAATCTCTCGACACAAGTACCGACCCTCTTTCGTTCTGCAAGGCTCAGGCCCGGGCACTCCGCGGATCCGTGGCTGGGAGTCTGCCTGTTTACTTTTAGTTCTGGGCGTTGTGAATTGATACTGGCCGTCACCGAGAACCTTATCATATCATGTGTCTATCTGACCTTCGAGCTTCAAGTTTAATTAATCATTTCTTCGCTGCATCTCATTTGTTGACATACGATTTTCTGATCCTGCGGCGTTTCTACGTAAGTACCGTGTGCTCCGAACGATAATTGTACTTCTGCAGCAAAGTGCACTTGGCCATGTATCCTCAGTTGTCCCTGGGCCACTTTTCTGAGGTGTACCCGAGCCCTGAGGGATGCCGTACCAAGGTGCAGCCCCTACAGGTGATTACTTTGCAAGCCTTCGCTCCTGGCTATGGACAATCCAGTCCCGATAAAAGGGCCGATCATTATCATGAACAAAGTGCAATCTCGGGAAAACGATACAGCATGAGAGCCGATTTCTACACCTGGATGCTGCCCTGTTTCACTCATGTAATCTATCACTAGGATCAACAGTCGGCATCTGTTTAGAAGCGACGGAGCCGTGACCCCTAGTTACAGCATGTCAATGATTTGCTACTTCTACAAGTTGTGGAGCTTACTCATCTACGTCAAACAAGAAGTGATGCTCCCTGGCACTACCCAGAACCGTACTTATGAGGCATCATGGTCATCAGTTCGACGAACTTGCAACGTCCTTGTCACATCTTTTGCGTTTCTCCGTCGCTAATGGACTTCATTCTGATGGCTAGCAAGATAGCTACCTTCGAACGTACTATGTCAGATTGCTCAGAAGGGGCAGTCTTCAACAGTTTGGCGTGGGACAGAATTGTCGGCTTCATCCGATAATGCGGAAACTCAGACATGCTCAGCCTTCGGAATCTATAGTCATCGCAATGCCATCTGTTTAGGCTAGCTCTTAACTCGTGCGCTGTGAAGTATAAATATGGGCCCAATCATATACGCCACCACAACCCTGCTTCTCTTCCATATCAAGGTCCATTCCTACCTTGTGCAAGTGACACCCACCACTCAGTCGAGCTCTTCGTTCGACTACTTCCTCATTACTGTCTTTGACATGAACGCTGGTTCATTTGGTTGGCTCAACACCGATAGGTGCCATCCCCATACGTTGTTCCACTTCCCCTGGCAGCCTGCGGGTGTGTAGGTTAACCCATCCATACGATTTTCAACACCATTATGAGCACGATGTTGGTCATGTTACAGTGGAATTTATGACACCACCGCTGGGCCCGTTAGATGAGCCCTGTCAATGGCTTCTAGCATATACCTTGGCTCGCATATCACCGTGACATTCCTCAGCGAGAGCATACCATCTCATTGGACGTATACCCTCACACCGTGATGGGAGTGTGGTTGGCGATGTCGCGACGTTACCGTGTACTCCGTGTTAAGTTTTTTTCCGTGGAGTGAGATTATGCGAAGATCCTCACCAGCCTCACCCCTTAAGGCCCCACCCAAGCACGAGATGCCATTCTGCTGGATCCTTCTATCTCATATCTCTTATCGCTGATGCGTATGTTATTATAGCCCCATCTTACGTCGAACTTGGTGGCCCACCGGATGTCTCTTCGCCAAGATATCGTGAGTCTTTCAGTGCAAGTTGTTGACTGGGACACATTGACGAGCCGAAATTAGAACGACTCGGACACGATGCCCAGTAGACGCCGGCGGCACGCGGTGGCCATCATCAAATTCATAAATGAGCAACACCTACAAGTAGCTTCGAGCCTCGGGCGAGCTCTACCATGACGATGACTTTGTATCTATTTCGGCTTTAAGTTGGCGCAAATAAATCTCAACATTAGTCCCCTCGATTCATTCAACTGGTGCTCTTTATTTTGTACCAAGTATTATTACGCCAAGCGGATCTGGGAATATAAAGATAAATATTGATCGAGCTCATTCAACATGGTACAATGCCTTTGTCACGCCCAGAATGCCAGATGTCCCGTGTCCTGTAGGTAATCGAGGCCGATGAGGAGGAACTGCTATAAATAAACTAATTAATAAGATCGCACTAAATCCGGGACCGCCGGGCCGGTTGATAGGCGAGCCGTGAGCCGTGGTCCCTTCTTTCCAACATGTCCCAAGCTCCCGGCATTATCCGACGACATACGGCACCCACCCTCGCCCTCCTGGTCTGCACGCCTTCGTTTTCTAGGAGGGTACTAATGTTAGTTGTCGACTGATTAATTTCATACCTGCGTCCTGTTGTGGGGAAACATAAATGGTCAGAAACCTCGCCACACCTGGGACGATAAACACACACGCTGTATCCGAGTTGATAAATACAACGGTCCGGTGGTCATTCCGCTTCTCCTCTGGAAGATTTTCATCATTGTTCATTGAAGTGCGACTGATTGTAGACGACCGTGAGGGTTCTGTTTGTGTAAGCGCCTGTGGTATCGTGGGCGCAATAGGGTAAGAAGAGGGCCGTTGAGAGCCATTCCCCAAGCGCACTGGAGAAGGATGATCGCGGAAGAATATTCGGTTGTTGAGAGTGACAAAGAGAGTGTTGGAGTACCTATAATTCAGTAAGTCCGAGATGCGAACTGGGTATAAAATATGGGTTACAGTTTTCCTATGACCACAGTCCTTTGATTGACGTCAAAAACCTAAAACATAAGTAATAAAATGAGAAAACATACGGGCAAGTGTAGTAGATTTCATTCTGCGAAAATAGTTTAATCTATCAGTTTCAAAAACACTATGAAAACTTACGGGAAAAGCCATATAAAGAACGAAAGAAATAATGGCCACGCTAGCTAACAGGGGTTGAGAGAAAAGGTCACAGTGAATTGTTCAAGAGACGTGTACCAGTTAACATGTTTGTTTCAATGGTGAGCCGCACCACGCGTGGTAAAACGTAGCTCGAATATTGGCCCTCGTTTCCACGTGTTTTTCCTAGCTGTTAGATACAATCATTTAACAATCTGAGAATTGGAGGGCTTGATGACATACCAGCCAGATCATTGATACAGAGATCATGACGTCGGCCAATGCGCTTGGAATTAACCACAGCTGATCAAGCAAATCATCAGTACCGATCAAAACCAGTAGAGAACATGCCAGTGGGTTGTGCCCACTGGCAAGAAACCCGGAACTCATACATATTGTGCGGCTTTGACAACTGCATAGCTTTCAAGCGTAGCTGCCTACAGTGGCGTCTTTGTTAGATATGCCGCTGGTATATAATGGTGCGATTCTCACCTTGATCCCTCCCCATGCTGCCCCAGTCGCTTGTACGACAGCAAGCTTGATGCACGTTTAAGCGATATAAAGCGTGAGAAGAAGAAGAGGGGATAGGTTACGTATACGTACAATAGCAATGATGATGGAGAGCCACCATGCCTGCCGGTTCAGCGTCCAGATCCGGTAGCAGAAGAACCCTTGGACGATGAGTGAGACGATCGCTTCAATTGTCGGACTGTCAATGGCAGAGAAACTGGAGTTCTTGAGGCGGTCCAGGTCACCAAATCCAGCCATGAACCAATAGTAAACGTCGGCGCCTGTCAACGCCGTCTGGACAGTCTCCACAAGGAAGATAAAATAAGCTAGAGTGTTCCTCAATCAGATGCGTCAGAATGCAGATCAGTCTGGGAGAACACACCAAGAGCTTTCAAAGATCGTTTCTCGTCTGGGAAGTTGTAGCTGTACACGTCTGATCTTCGATTATTAGGATGTCAGAGCGTAACAGCAGAGATACTCACAGGCCTGGACGCAGAGCACACCGTACAGTGCCCAGTTGATCATAGGGCCGAAGAGCTAGTTGTAATCACGGTATTGAGCACATCTATAAGCCAATGGTTGAAGGTGCCAAGCGTACGATTGGTGCAGTTCTATGAAAACGATTAGGAAATAGGGGAATTTGTGGCTAAAGTGTGAGGCTCACACCCTGACAATGTCCGGGGGGATTGAGGGCGTTGTACTGGCAGCCACTGGCATGGTGCAAGTAGTGGGTATCACAAGTTAGGAAAGGACCCTTGGTGGTATAAGAAAAGCAGGGTTATGATGGCGTAGACGATTGGGCTCATATTTATGCTTCTCGACTTGCAAATCAAGAGTTTTGGATGGAGCATCATAATCATGCCGGTGATTAGACTCCGGAGGCTGAGCGTGTCTCACTGGGTTTCCGCTTATCGGATTAAGCCGACGATTATGTCTCACGCCAAGCTGTTGAAGCTGCCCCTTACAAGTTACAGTACGTCCGAAGATAGTCATCAAGATAAGGCACACTAGCGATGCAGATATGCAAAGGTGTGATATGATGAACATTGCAATTTCGTCAGACTGATGATCCCAAGTACGGTTTCAGGTGCATCACTTTTTGATGGATAGTTTACTGTAACACAAGTTGTAGACATACACCCAAATCATTGACACGCTCAGGCTATACCGTGACAGTACTAGAGGTCGTGGCTCTGTCTCTTCTGAACAGATGCTGGTGCGGGCCCTAGTAATGAATTAAGTGAGTGAAATAGGACAGCATATAGTGGTAGAAATTGCTTCTTGGACCACATCCACTTTCTCGAGATCGTCCTTTGACTAGAACTTGTCCATGATGATTATTGGGCCCTTTGAGACTGGCTTATCCATGGCAAGGATATATTCGTTCGTAACTCACGGAATCCATCTGCAGGATCAGAAAACTGTACGCCAACAAATGAGGCGCAGCGCAGCGAAGAACTGAAATGATTGAAGGCTCAGTCAGACACATGACGTAATTTGGGTTCTCGGTGACGGCCGGAACCATGGCGCTGAGAACTCATGTGACCGTTTAGTTCGCAGGAACAAAAAAAAGTGACGAGAAGGTAGTTCAAGGTACTGTAACTTTGACTCTGGGATGTTACCGAGGCAGATCAAGACCATGGACTTAATCAGGGGGCTTTCCAGGTGAGAACGACGAATGACTCAGACTACAGCATGTTAGGCTCGGAGTGGATCCAGCCATTCTGTTTAACTCTTTGTCTGCGAGGCTACAGCGCTATTGGTATATGTTCCGATCTGTGCGACTTGAGCCATGTGTTTATGAATAGCAGGAGAGGAAAGACGCAATCAGAAATAACTTCTGGCAGATCGCGATACTAGCAAGTCCGACTCGGAGTAGGCCGCTGCATCGCGCTCGGGTCACTCGTCATTGCAAAGGTAGAAAAAGCGGGACCGTCTAAGACCCTTTGGTATGTAGGGAGTCCGAGTTACGGTGATAGGCTGGCTATACAGTCAATGCCAACATGACAGGATACGAAATGCGGCCTCGTAGGTTCATTCAAGTCTCAGAAGTCTGAACCCATCTTCAAGTGCATTTAGTCAGATTCATCGAGGGTGCGAACAAAGAATATGAGAGTCGCGAGTAGTAGTAGACCCTGCGGGGAGTACAAGCCAAGCGAGTCGGAATATTACGAAGAACTCATATTTGGCCTTTACCGACCAGTGCCTCAGCTAAGACTTGAAAGACCATGGGAGCCGGAACTGAGGTATCGTTGGCTGCGGAGCCACCAATATATATATAGCGGGGAGATGTCAAAGTGGGTGTGCATCATGATGGTTGCGGTAACTGCCTAACAGGTGTGCATCTGATCATCAATAGGCCATCGTGTCGGAAAGCCTGATTGTGTCAACGCTAATGCTGCTAAAAGTGAGAACCCATCACAACGCGCCGGAATCAAGTGCATCTTCTTCAAGTAATTCGAATTCAGAATGACCACTGATAAGCCATCACGGTTGACCTTCTCCCGCACGACTGACTTCACGGTTCAGTGTAAGTAGTTGACCGGGACACATTGATGGGCGTCATAATATTGGACAAGTTGAACGACATGATGCTCGCGAGTCTGAGACTTCAACTTGAAATCGGCGACGGTGCTACATCATATCAATTCCATAAATGAGCCTTGGGCTCGGGCTCACATCACCTTGACTTTTGTTCCTATTTCAGCATGCGCAAATAAATCTCAACCTTAGTCCCCTGGGTTCTCATCCACCGTGATTATTCCACCGCTCTTTATATCGTACCAAAGTATTGCATGTCATCACACTGAAATCGGGCCCAAACACGAACCAGAAACAGTTTAAAGATATAAATATCGATCACGCTCGTTTCAGCTAGTACAATGTAGTAGTTTGTTACACCCAAATAGCTCGTGGCCTTATCCGACTGCATGCAGCACACTCCCTCAACCTGCTGCTGTGCACGCCTTCGTTCTTGAGAAGTTAGCAATGTTCGTTATCGATCGATTGATTTCATACCGTGACTTGCGTCCTATCGCGAGGAAACACATGTGGTCAGAAACCTCGACATCGCTGGGACAATAAAACATACGTTGTGTCCGTGTTGATAGTTACTACTGTGCGGTTGTCGTTCCGCTTCTCCTCTGAAAGAATTTCATCAAGGTTGGTTGAAGTGCCAAATGTAGACGACCGTGAGGGTTCGCTTTGTGTAAGCGTCAGTGACCTTGGGACTGCTGCAGGGTGAGAGGCCTGTTCAGAGTCACACAAGCGCACTGGAACAATACGCTCGCGGAAGAAAATTCGGTTGTTGAGAGTGACAAAGAGAGTGTTGGAGTACCTATAATTCGGTGAGTCCGAGATGAGAACTGGGTATAAAATAGTTACAATTTTCCTATGATCCCGGTCCTTTGATTGGCGTCAAAGGGCTGAAACTTCGGTATACAAATAATAGAATGGGAAAACATACGGGCAAGTGTAGTAGATTTCATTCTGTCAAGACGGCTTATTCTGTTAGTATATGTTAGTCATAGAGGTACTATGTAAACTTACGGGAAAAGCAATATAGAGAACGAAAGAAATAATGGCCACGCTAGCTAACAGGGGTTGAGAGAAAGGCCACAGTGAGTTGTTCAAGAGACGTGTACCAGTTAGCATGTTTGTTTCAATGGTGAGCTGCACCACGCGGGGTAAAACGTAACTCGAGTATCGACCCTCATTGCCCCGTGTTTTTCTTAGCTGTTGGATACGATCCATCAACAATCTGAGAATTGGAGCCTGAGGGTTTGAGATGTACCAGCCACATCATTGATACTGAGATCAAGACATCCGCCAATGCACTTGGAATCAACCACAGCTGATCAAGTAACCGATTAGGCACATAGACATGGCCCAGGAGACCCGGAATTCATACATATTGTGCGGCCTTGACAACTGAATAACTTCCGAGCGTAGCTGCCTAAAGTCTTTGTTAGATATGCCCTTGTTGTAAAATGGTATGGTTCTCACCTTGATCCCTCCCCATGCTGCTCCAATCGCTTGGATCACAGCAAGCTTCATATGATTGAGTTTGGGCATAGACATAACAAAGACTCGGATGAGATACGTATACGTACAATAGCAATGATGATGGAGAGCCACCATGCCTGCCGGTTCAGCGTCCAGATCCGGTAGCAGAAGAACCCTTGGACGAGGAGTGAGACGATCGCTTCAATCGTCGGACTGTCAATGGCAGAGAAACTGGAGTTCTTGAGGCGATCCAGGTCGCCGAATCCAGCCATGAACCAATAGTAAACGTCGGCGCCTGTCAAAGCCGTCTGGGCAGTTTCCACAAGAAAGATAAAGTAGGCTGGGGGTTCCTCTTTCAGATACGTCAGAATGCGAATTAGTCTGGGAGACCCACCAAGGACTTTCAAATATCGTTTATCGTCTGGGAAGTTGTAGCTGTACACGTCTGATCTTCGATTATTAGGATGTCAAAACGTAACAGTATGGATACTCACAAGCCTGGACACAGAGCACGCCGTACAGTGCCCAATTGATCATAGGGCCGAAGAGCTAAGTCGTATTATTGAGCACATTGCCAGGCGAACGGGCGAAAGAGCCAAGCGTACAATTGGTGCAGTTCTACGAGCAAGGTTAGAGAATATGGGAATTTATGGCTAAAGTGTGAGGCTCACACCCTGACAATGTCCGGGGGAATTGAAGACGTTGCAGCCATGGTGTGAGTGGTGGGCGTCACTGGTACAAGGCAGGGAACGGAGCCTTGATATGGAAAAGAAGCAGGGTTGTGATGGCGTAGATGATTGGGCCCATATTTATGCTTCACAGAGAACGGGTTGAGAGCTAGCCTAAACGGATAGCATGACGATGACTATAGATTCCGAAGGCTGAGCATGTCTGACTAGGTTTCCGCATTATCGGATGAAGCCGACAATTCTGTCCCACGCCAAACTGTTGAAGACTGCCCCTTCTGAGCAATCTGACATAGTACGTTCGGAGGTAGCTACCTTGCTAGCCATCAGAATAAAGCCCATTAGCGACGGAGAAACGCAAAGATGTGACATGAACGTTGCAAGTTCGTCGAACTGATGACGATGATGTCTCATAATTAAAATACGGTTCTGGGTAGCGCCAGGGAGCATCACTTCTTGTTTGAAGTAGATAAGTAAGCCCCACAAGTCGTAGAAGTAGCAAATCATTGACGTGCTATAACTAGAGGTCATGGCTCTGTCGCTTCTAAACAGACGCTGACCGTTGATCCTAGTGACAGATTACGTGAGTGAAACAGGGTAGCATCCAGGTGTAGAAATCGGCTCTCATACTGTATGGTTTTCCCGAGATTGCACTTTGTTCATGATAACGATCGGCCTATTTGGGCTGGCTTGTCCATAACCAGGAGGGAAGGCCTGCAAAGTAATCACCTGTAGGAGCCGCACCTTGGTACGGCATCCCTCAGGTACACCTGAGAAAAGCCGCCCAGGGACGACTGAGGATACATGGCCAGGGCACTTTGCTGCAGTAATACAATTACCTATTCGTTCGGAGCCCATGGAACTTACGTAGAAACGCCGCAGGATCAGAAATTGTATGTCAACAAATGAGACGCGGCGAAGAAATGATTAATTACTGTAAACTTGAAGCTTGAAGGTCAGATAGACACATGACGTGATAAAGTTCTCGGTGACGGCCGGTATCACAACGCTGAGAACTAAAAGTAAACAGGCAAACTCCCAGCCACGGACCCGCGGAGTGCCCTGGCCTGAGCCTTGCAGAACGAAAGAGGGTCGGTAATTGTGTCGAGAGATTTTTAAAAGTTGAGGAAGGGATAGACATTGACCTTGCCAGTGGGGTGTGGTCGAGGCAGACCTCGGAGATTTTCCGGCGTGAGAACGACGAACGACTTGCGCGGCTTGTGGCTGACTCCGCATTCGGATCATACCGATTGATGTATCAACTGCGCAGGTACTGTAACAAAAGAAATTCACGGTACAAATGTGAACAACTTCAACAGAACTTCGGATCGGTATCCAAGAGCCTTTCGTTTTGGCAGAAGTTAACAGCATATATGGTCACGAAGAATTTATCGCCAGGAGATGCGACCCACACGTTGAGGGTCTTTCGGACACATTCTAACGTTGCGACATCGCCAACCTTGTTCCCGACACGGTGTAAGGGTATATCTCAAATGAGATTGTATGTTCTTGCTGAGGAATGTTGCGGTGATATGCGAGCCAAGGAATATGCTAGAAGTCATTGACAGAGCCCAGCTAATGGGCTCAGCGGTGGTGTTATAAACTCCACTGGAACATCGTCTGGAACATCGTACTCATAATGGAATTGAAAATTGTACGGATGGATTCGAGGACTCGGACAAAGGACTACGTATCGCTCCTAGACCTAGTCTTCACTTCAAATTCGAATAAATCTGACACGCTACGTCCGTCAACCTAAATTGATTATAGTCGCTAAATGCGGTTCGACCCGAATCGTATGATAGGCAACCTCGCCGAACTAAATTTATTACATCCATTACCTGCCGCAACCGGCAGACTTTCTACCTGTCCAAAAGGGCCGAAGGAACATCACATCCTCATCGGTCCCACAGCCACGCTACAGCACACCCAACCAGCGACCCCCGACCTGCTCATTGGCGGCTCGCATCCCACACTCAAATATACCCTGATTCAAGTCGCTCCAAGTGATGTGCAAATGACCTATGGTATCTCGTGACGACAATCCTATCATTGTCGTTCTTATCGACGAAAGGTACCGAATGAAACCCCCGCCGCTTGGCCATCATCAAGGTGCAGCCCTTTCTGCTGTATGTCCACCCCATCGTATACAAAACGTCACTTTAAAGGCTTGAAAGTACTCTTCTGTACGTAAATGCTCATAAATGCCCAAGGTCCAGTCACAATTTCACTGTCCGGTTGGACCAACGTCTGTGAGAACGGCTTGTCCCGATGGAGACGGTATTCTGGCCCCGGCAAAGGATGGAAGAAGTGGAAGTGGACCTTCGTGTGATCGACATTGCAGGTAGGCTGGGTGCGCGTCGTCTTTTCAAAGGGTTATGCGTACAGACGCGACTGCATTGCTGTGAATTCTATCAAGCATACCATGGAGTAGTAGATTTCTAGCTGACGACCGAGTGTGAACTTGGTAATCATCGCCGTGAGGTAGCAGTCACTTCGGACAACCAGTTTCACTGAGAAGCCTCACTCTCAACAGAAGATAACCCCCATAGTCCGCGTAAAAGTAGCCCAAGCAGTGAAAGTCTCCACTAGACAAGATGACGCGTTAACCACTTAACCTACACACCCGCAGGCTGCCAGGGGAAGTGGGAAAATGCATGCGGACGACATCTATCGGTGTTGAGCCAACCAAATGAACCAGCTTACGTGTCAAAGACAGTAAATGGAGAAGTAGTTGAACGAAGAGCTCGATGCAAAAGTGGGTTGACCCAGGTAACTAACTTAACTTGACGGAAACAGACCACATGACTCGATGGATGCGAACGGCCCGGTGAACTATCCAGTCACGTGGCGGCACATGTGACTTTCACGTTCGACATCAGCTCCCTCTATTAACGACTATAACGAAGAGCGCACCTCATCGAATACAGGGACGTTCGATTTTCTATGGCCCGATTGTCGAAGAAATTGTATCAACTTTGAATGCGTCATGTGCATATACGGCGACCACATGCACACCCAACTGAAGGGCCCGGCCAAGAGCTTGACTTGGGGACCCGCGGCCCGAAGGATTTGGCTGGGTTCTGGTATACGCTATTCCCAGAGCCTCTGGGAAATGGGTGGTCACGTAAATAGGTCCAATTGTTCAGAGTCACCAAAATAGTGTTCGAATACCTATTATCAGCAGTAAGATAAAAGCCAGCTACGAGCCGCGAGAGGTACAAGTACTAGTGAACATGTTTATTCAAGGTGAGCCGCACGGCGCTCTGTATATTATACCAAGTATTGCGTGTTGTCACGCAGACTCGGGTCAGGCCCAAACAATAATCAGAAACTAGTTTGGAAAGAAATATAGATCGAGCTCATTTAAACTAGTGAATTTTGTCACACCTAAATGCTAGGTGTATCCGACATACAACACTCTACGAATCCCAACCTCCTGGTGTGCACGCCTTCATTTCCTGAGAGGGTAGTAATGTTTGCTATCGATTGATCGATTTCATACCTGCGTCCTATTGCAGGGAATCACATCTGGTCAGAAATCTCGACACCGCTGGGACGATAAAACACACGTTGTATCCGTGTTGATGACTACAACCATGTGATGGTCGTTCCGCTTCTCTGGGACAATTTCATCAAGGTTGATTGAAGTGCCGATTGTAGACGGCCGTGAGGCTTCAGTTCGTGCAAAAGTCAGTGGTCTTATGGCCGCAGAAGGGCAAGAGGCCCGTTCAACAGGTTCATTCCCTAAGCGCACTGGAGGGACATGATCGCGGAAGAGGATTCGGTTGTTGAGGATGACGAAAAATGTGTTGGAGTACCTATAATCCGGTGAGTCCGAGATGCGAACTGGCTACAAAATACGGGTTACAATTTTCCCATGACCATGGTCCTTTGATTGACATCAAAAGCTTAAAACTTCGACATGCCAGTAATAGAATGAGAAAACATACGGGCAAGCGTAGTAAATTTCGTCCTGTCAACACGATTTAATTCGTCAGTACATGTAGTGTCAGTCATAGAAATACTATACCAACTTACGGGGAAAGCGATATAGAGAATGAAAGATACAATGGCCACGCTAGCTAACAGGAGTTGAGAGAAAATCTCACACTGAGTTGTTCAAGAGACATATACCAGTCAGCATGTTTGTTTCAATGGTGAGCCGGACCACGCGTGGTAAAACGTAACTCGAGTATCGACCCTCGTTGCCACGTGTTTTTCTTAGCTATTAGATACAGTTGGTCAACAATCTGAGAATTGGACGGCTTGGTGGACATACCAGCCACATCATTGATACTGAGATCAAGACGTCCGCCAATGCACTTGGAATTAACCACAGCTGATCAAGAAAATGATCAGTACCAACGCACATGGGCATGAACCAAGAACCCCGGAATTCATACATATTGTGCGACCTTGACAACTGAATAACTTTCAAGCGTAGCTGCCTAGGGCTTTTGTTAGGCGTGTCCTTAGTGAAGACTCAGAATGGTATGATTCTCACCTTGATCCCTCCCCAAGCTGCTCCAGTCGCTTGTATGATAGCAAGCTTGATATAACTAAGTTTAAGCATGGGCATGATAAGAGGAGATATGTCTACGTACAAGCGCAATGATGATGGAGAGCCACCATGCCTGCCGGTTCAGTGTCCAGATCCGGTAGCAGAAGAATCCTTGGACGAGGAGTGAGACGATCGCTTCAATTGTCGGACTGTCAATGGCAGAGAAACTGGAGTTCTTGAGGCGGTCCAGGTCACCAAATCCAGCTATGAACCAATGGTAAACGTCAGCGCCTGTCAATGCTGTCTGTACTGTCTCGATAAGGAAGATGAAGTAGGCTGGGGGGTTCCTCTATCAAATAGGTCAGAGTGCAGATCGGTCCGGGAGACCCACCAACAGCTTTCAAATATCGTTTCTCTTCTGGGAAGTTGTAGCTGTACACGTCTGATCTTCAATTATTAGGATGTCAGAGTGTAACAGTGTGGATACTCACAAGCCTGGACACAGAGCACGCCGTACAGTGCCCAATTGATCATAGGGCCGAAGAGCTAAGTCGTAATATTGAGCACATTGCTAGGCCAAAGGGTGAAAGAACCAAGCGTACAATTGGTGCAGTTCTACGAGAAAAGTTAGAGAACATGGGAATTTATGGCTAAAGAGTGAGACTCACATCCTGACAATGTCCGGGGGAATTGAAGACATTGTAGACATGATGTGGTGGGTATCACTGGCACAAGGCAGGGAATGGACCCTTGATATGGAAAAGAAGCAGGGTTGTGATGGCGTAGATGATTGGGCCCATATTTATGCTTCACAGCGCACGAGTTAAGAGCTAGCCTAAACAGACAGCATCACTGTGACTATAGACTCCGAAGGCTGAGCATGTCTGACTAGGTTTCCGCGTTATCGGATGAAGCCGACAGTTCCGTCACACGCCAAACTGTTGAAGACTGCCCCTTCTGAGCAATCTGACATAGTACGTTCGGAGGTAGCTATCTTGCTAGCCATCAGAGTGAAGCCCATTAGCGATGGAGAAATGCAAAGATGTGACATGAACGTTGCAACTGAAGTTTGTCGAACTGATGACGATAATGCCTCATAAGTATGGTTCTGGGTAGCGCCGGGGAGCATCACTCTTGTTTGACGTAGATGAGTAAGCCCCACAACTTGTAGAAGTAGCAAATCATTGACATGCTATAACTAGAAGTCTTGGCTCTGTCGCTTCTAAACAGATGCCGACTGTTGATCCCAGTGACAGATTACGTGAGTGAAACAGGTTAGCATCCAGGTGTAGAAATCGGCTCTCATGTTGTATGGTTTTCCCGAGATCACACTTTGTTCATGACAACGATCGGCCCTTTTGGACTGGGTTGTCCATAGCCAGGAGCGAAGGCTTGCAAAGTAATCACCTGTAGGAGCTGCACCTTGGTACGGCATCCCTCAGGTACACTCAAGAAAAGCCGCCCAGGGACAACTGAGGATACATGGCCAAGTGCACTTTGCTGCAGTAGTACAATTATCTATTCGTTCGGAGCCCACGGAACTTACGTAGAAACGCCGCAGGATCAGAAAATTGTATGTCAACAAATGAGACGCGGCGAAGAAATGATTGATTAAACTTGAAGCTTGAAGGCCAGATAGACACATGACATGATAAGGTTCTCGGTGACGGCCGGTATGACAACGCTGAGAACTAAAAGTAAACAGGCAAACTCCCAGCCACGGATCCGCAGAGTGCCCTGGCCTGAGCCTTGCAGAACAAAAGAGGGCTTGAACTTGTGTGGAGAGATTTTTAAAAGCTGAGGAAGGGATAGACATTGACCTTGCCAGTGGGGTGTGGTCGAGGCGACCTCGGAGGTTTTCTAGCGTGAGAACGACGAACGACTTGGGCGGCTTGTGGCTGACTCCGCGTTCGGATCATACCGATACTCTGGAATTGACGCTGGACGCTGGCAATGTATCAACTGCGCAGGCCGCAGGTACCGTAACAATAGAAATTCATGGTACATATGTGAACTTCAAGAGAACTTCGGATCGGTATCCAAGAGCCTTTCATTTTGGCAGAAGTTAACAGCATACATGATCACGAAGAATTTATCG
Organism: Lactifluus hygrophoroides; assembly: GCA_003314055.1. Taxonomy (NCBI): domain Eukaryota; kingdom Fungi; phylum Basidiomycota; class Agaricomycetes; order Russulales; family Russulaceae; genus Lactifluus; species Lactifluus hygrophoroides. The sequence continues at coordinate 21,177 of QLPC01012787.1, forward strand.
CCAGCGTGTGACCGGGATGGGATGGGGATGCTCTGCGTACCTGGGCCATGGTTTTGGAAAGAAAACTTAACGCGGAGTACATGGTCACGGTCCAAGTTATTTGCCCCTTGGTCCGTGATCTTGTTGTCCGCGTTAAGTTTTCTTTCCGTGGCGTGAAATTCTGCGAAGAATTTCACTCCTTATTAGGGCCCCACCCAAGCACGAGATACCATTCTGCTGGATCCGACTATCTCATATCTCTTGTCGCTGGTGCGTATGTCATTATAGATCCATCTTACGTCAAACTTGGTGGCCCGCCGGATGTCACTTCGCCAAGATATCGTGAGTCTTTTGGTCACATTCTAACGTTGCGACATCGCCAACCATATTCCCATCACGGTGTGAGGGTATATATAAAATGAGACGGTATGCTCTCGCTGAGGAATGTTGCGGTGATATACGATCCAAGGAATATGCTAGAAGTCATTGACAGAGCTCATCTAATGGGCCCAGCGGTGGTGCTATAATTTCATTGGAACATCGTGCTCATAATGGTGTTGAAAATCGTACGGATGGATTCGAGGACTCGGACCAAGGACTAATACGTATCGTTCCTAGTCTTCATTTCAAATTCGAATAAATCTGACACGCTACCGTCCGTCAACCTAACTTTGATTATAGCCTCCGCTAAATGCGGTTCGACCCGACTCGTAGGCAACCTCACCGAACTAAATTCATTACATGCATTACCTGCTGCAACCGGCAGAGTTTCTACCTGTCTCAAAAGGGCTGAAGGCACATCACATCCTCATCAGTCCCACAGCCACGCCACAGGACACCCAACCAGAGACCCCCGACCTGCTCATTGGCGGCTGGCATCTCACACTCAAATATACCCCGTTCAAGTTGCCTCAAGTGATATGCAAATGACCTATGGTATCTCGTGACGACAATCCTATCATTGTCGTTCTTATCGACGAAAGGTATCGAATGAAAACTCCCGCCGCCTGGCCAACGGGCCATGGCCATTATCAAGGTCCAACCCTTTCTGCTGTATGTCCACCCCATCGCATACAAAACGTCACTTTAAAGGCTTGAAAGTAGTCTTCTGCACGTAAATGCCCGTAAATGTCCAAGGTCCAGTCAACAATTTCACTCTTCGGTCGGACCAACGTCTGTGAGAACGGCTTGTCCCGATGGCGACGGTATTCTGGCCCTGGCAGAGGACAGAAGAAATGGGATTGGACCTTCGTGTGATCGAGATTATGGGTAGGCTGGGTGCGCGTCGCCTTGCAAAAGGGTTTTGCAGACAGACGGTCCTACTTATCCATTCTTGCGTCGTGTGAATGGAAGCAGACCACGTGACTCGATGCACCGAACACCTGTGATCTTCCAGTCACGTGGCGGTACACGTCCATTCTCTGTTCCAAAAAAAGTGTCACTGACTATGACAAGGAACGCATCTCTCGTTGGAGACAGGGATGTTCAATTTGCTGCTTCCTTTTCTGGCCCGACTATCTAGAAAAATGTATCAAGCCCAAATGTGTCATGCACGATGACCACATGGCCCAGTGCACGCCCAAGGGCTGACTCGGGGAGGGGGAGGGAGATTTGGTTCAGAGGGACAGGAGAGCCTCAGGCCTGGTATATTCTATTCCCTAAGCCACCTGGTAATTGGTGGTAACAGAAGCAAATCCCACTCGGATTGTTGATAGCACCAAAATAGTGTTCGAATAGATAGGCCCACAACATGTGAGAGATAATGATGATTAATTATGGCCACCTTATCTCAGTAAAAGCTACAAGCTTCAGTCCGTGCCTTCGGCACGGGACTTCCGTCGAATAGATAGGCCCACAACATGTGAGAGATAATGATGATTAATTATGGCCACCTTATCTCAGTAAAAGCTACAAGCTTCAGTCCGTGCCTTCGGCACGGGACTTCCGCTTGTTGGGGGCTTTGCCCCCAAACCCCCATCGTAATCAGTTTATCATAAATATGTACATCTATCTGCTCACTCTACACTACTTTGTTAAACACAAATCACT
>QLPC01012788.1:0-11042 GCA_003314055.1 Lactifluus hygrophoroides
TGCTGGGTTGGACAAGGAGGATGGAATGGAAACGTTGATTCCGTTGTCTTTGGAGAGTAGCTGATGGATGTTGGCAAGGTAGAATGCAGAGGTGTCCTGGGGGTTTGGCCGAATATCCTGGACGGTCAAAGCGAGCAACGCTGCAACTGCAGCTGAGAACAGACCAGTCTGCAATTCATTGGGGTCTATAAAGAGGTATGTGAGGCAGAACAAGGACTCACAAAGAGAAGGATTCCATCTGCGTCTCCAGTCCAACTTTCGGCCATATTCTTGTCTTCTTCCTCAGCCCTCTCGATGTACATGGAAAACAAATGGCCTGAGCCGTCGGAAAAGTTGTTGTCATCCCTTTGATCTTGATTGCTGGGGATGTTAGGGTCACCTAGTATTTTCACAACATGAGGTTAAGACAGTTGTAGTGGAACTCTGGTTGCTCACCGAGACCCTCGGGCTGCTCCCCCGGGCCCGCGGCGGCGAGATGCTAATACAGATGCCAAAATTGGCAAGAAGCAAACGCGGTGACTTCGGAGTCGGAGTCCAAAAAACACCGTTAAGCCCCGCAGTCCCCGCTCCTGTTAGTGTAGTGATACAGTATCTCAGTATGGCATTCGATTGGCCCGTCACTGTTCCCATCACTGCTCTAATCGCCCTTATTCTCCTTTCTCTCGTCTTTTCCCTATTTTCCAACAAACATCTCCGTAAACTCCCTCCCGGCCCTAAGGGTCTACCTTTCATTGGCGATGTCAAACACATTGTCGATCTCGACTGGCTGTCTTCCCGGGAACGTAAACAAGAATATGGTGAGTCCAAGTCTTCGCTTTTGAGAAACATACCGACACCCTCCAAGGCGAATTGATGTATATCAGTGCCTTCGGCAGAGGACTTCTTCTCATCAATACTCAACGTGTCGCCATCGACTTGTTGGAGAAACGTTCTAGCATATACTCGAATAGACCTCACTATATCTCGGCGGGTGACTACATGTCCCAGGGTCTCTCATTTGGATTCACCCCATATAATGACTTGTATGTCCTTGATCTTCCTTCCAACTTAGAAACCGACCCCTTTCTAGATTGCGCCGTTTCCGGCGTGCTTCGTTGGAGGCCTTATCTAAATCCATGGCCCCTAGTTTTTATCCTATCCAGGACCGAGAAGCAGTTATGCTCGCACTTGCTCTAACGAAGAACCCTTCGGATATAGCTAAACATCTCCACCGACACTCATCTTCCATCATGCTGTCCATCATGTATCATCATCCACCACCACAGTCAGAGGACGATCCTGTTGTTGTCAAAGTCAGTGACCATGTTGAACGTTGGATTAACGAGCTTCAGCCGGGCGCCCGTCTGGTTGATTTTCTACCTTGGTTAAGATATGTCCCCAGCAGGCAGGCATCATGAAAATCCCTACTTGCGCTTGCCCTCTAACAACTTTTAGGTTCGCAAAGTGGAAACGGGATGCCCAATATTGGTTCATCCAAGATTCTCTAATGTTTGAACATCTAGTGAGTAAAGTTGCAGATGACCTGGTATGTGCATCCGGCAAAGACATTTCGAGGGGATAGTTGATCGCAGATTTTGGTGTCAGGCAAATGGAATCGACCAACCAAGTTTCAGTGCGACGCTTTTAAAAAACGAAAGCAAGTACAATTTGACTGAGCGCGAGCGCGCATGGCTCGTTGGTGAAATGTTGTAGGTTATCCACAGGACTCACAGATTTACTCGGAATCTTACTGTCACGCTTATCGCAGCGCCGCTGGAGTGGAGTCAAATTCCACTACAATTCGTTGGTGGCTCCTTGCCATGCTTGCAAACCCAGACGTTCAAGCACGTGCTCATGCCGAGCTCGACGAGGTCATCGGCCATGCTCGTCCACCAACCCTCGCCGACATGCCCTCTCTCCCTTACATCCGCGCCATGGTCAAGGAAGCTCTGCGCTGGCCAATGGTAACCCACTTCGGTGTGCCACACGCCACCTCTGAGGACGATTGGTATGAGGGGATGTACATCCCCAAGGGGACAGTCTGCCTCCCAAATATGCGCTTGCTCAATTCCGACCCGGATGTATTTGGAGAAGACGTTGCCCGGTTTAACCCGGGTAGGTACTTGGATGAGAAGGGGGACGTCATGTCGCCGATGGAAGGCCGCGAAGATGGCCACTTGACGTTTGGATTTGGTAGACGCACCTGTGTGGGAAGACACGTCGCGGAGGGCACGCTCGCGATTGACTTTGCAACCCTGCTTTGGGCAATGCGGTTCGAGCGTCCTGAAGGTGCTCAGGGTGAATTGGACACCAAGACGACTATTTACACGGGGTTGACTTGGTAAGTGATCTCACTGGTCTAGCGAGTTACTCGAGCTTAAGAGTCGATGTAGTAAACCTGCACCCTACGAGTACAAGGCGATCCCTCGTTTTCCTGAGGCAGAAGCGTTGCTTGCTGAGGCTCTGGAGTTGTACAAGTAAATATCTGGACAACGCTTTGCCATTTCTCATTTGGGCCTACCTGCCATAACCTGTTGCCCCTAGGTGACGGGAGATGCTGTATATATATTGGATTAGGAACTGCATAATTGTATATGTCCAGAAGACTGATCCGCATCGGTTTTTATATGAACAGGAGGGGATCGAACTACTAGAAATGGTTTCATATCATTTATACATGCACAGTGTTTGGGTGAAAAGAAAAGAACGCGTTCAGCAGTTGGATGGGTATCGTGCTGTGCATTTGACATTTGAACAGGGGTTAGGCAGGACCAATCGACCGTCCTTGGCGGAATTAACCATGGGAGCCGCGGTCCGGGAGCGTGCCAGCGTGTATACTTGTGGGTGTTTACGCCGACAGTTGTTTCTGTGCTTCTGGACAATGTGCAGCCTGTGCTCTGCTGTGCCGCCTGTATACTGCCCTCATACCCCAAACCGGCAGAATCGAACCGCATCGGTATAATTTTAAAACACCTGCCTGCTTGTATTAGTACGTTTTGGGCGAGCTGATATAGGGCTGCCTTGTCGGTAAAGTTTCCATGGACAGTCGGCGGAATCGCCACATGCTGGATCACGCTGCATTTATTTACTTAGTCTGGGTACGTACTGCTCTTAGTACTGCGCTGAACGGTGTTGTTCTCTCTTTATGCCCTCGATGACAGTCCCCCCTCCTCTTGACCCATTAGAAGACTATGCTAGCCAAACTGGTATAAACCTCAGGGAACATCCCTTTATCGACAGACCTCAGAGCAGCAACTCGGTTCCACGACTCGAAGGAGGTACTAGCATTCGTGGACTGCTTAGAGAAAGGGTAGAGGCGTTCAGAGACCGCCATCGTCCCGGAGACAGCCAGCTGGTCGACTGGGTCGTCCTCATAGTGGAAATTCTTGATCCATTTTCTTGGATTCCGAGTCGTGGGGAGGCACCCGTGGATGGCACGGTAAGTTCCCGACTCCCCGGGCAGAAGGTCGAAATTCTTGACTTATATCACCTTTTCATCTAGTCAATCCCCATAACAAAAGCGATCTTTGCCGGGATCGATGTACTTCTCGCGGTATATATGTTCCTCTCTCCTCTCATCTGGACCCTTGTGACACGTGGGAACATCAGGTCGATGGTGGCGTCAACGCAAGCTACAGTGCGCTCGCGGACCTGCTTCAATGTCTCGGAAGCTTTATTAAGCCCCTCAGTGTTTGTATCGGGATCCAGCCATCTCATGCTATGGCATGTATGATGAAAAAAATTATGGTCGACATACTCTCCGTTCTTGCCCTAGCGACGAAATACATCAAGCAAGGACGGTATGGTAAGTGGCCCATCGATCATCGCTCGGACATATCCTGTGAGTGAACCGTGGCTCTCTACAGTTAACTTGTTGGGAGGGCGCGGGATCGATACTGTTCTTCAGAGCTTGGGTCTAATCACTCTGACCGAAGCCTGGAACACTGCGATGATGGACTCGGCGCTAGAAATGGTCAACAGTCTTGTACGCAGCATGGGGATTGTAATGGACGGTACGAAGGCCTTGTTTCTCTGCTGTCCACGGATTGAATAGATTGTTGCTGGATTAGGTGGAGAGGCATGGGCCAATGGATTACAGGGAGCATTGGGTACGTTCAACCTCGTGGAATTAAAGGTGGTGGTATATACTGACAAGGAGTGCTAGTTGCAATACAGGAGATAATAACCAAAATCAAAAAGACGAACCGTTCGTCATCTCTCGCTCCTTCAGTTGATAGCCGCCGAGTCAGGACTTGTTTCACAGGTGACCGGTTCCAAGAGCAAGCTCGAAGTTGGCTCTCTCCCCCCGATCCGTCGACAAACCACAACGTTGCGTATACGGCACATCATAGTGGGACTGCCGCCTGGTTCCTCCAAGGTACCACCTTCCGGGAATGGACAAATGGGGGTTCCTTTTTATGGATCCACGGTAACCGTATGTGTCTCAGATTTCTTATCGCTTCCAGCCACTGACTGTTATCCTTCGTCCGTTCTCATAGCGGGGTCGGGAAAGACCATCCTTTGGTAAGACTAAGACCCACTAATTTTTGCCGTCCATCTCATTTATATCACCAATCAGTTCCACAATCATTCGAGAAGTCAAAGCGATGTACGATTCAGGATTAGCCCTGATGTGCTACTTTTATTTTGATTTCAAAGATAAATCAAAGCAGAACATCCGCGGCTTGCTCGCTTCCCTCCTTGTACAACTCTCTGCCACGTCCGACTCTTGCCACGACATACTCTCTGATTTATTTTCGACACACCATGCTGGATCCCAACAGCCTGACGATCGTGTGCTCACAGAATGCCTGAAGGAGATGCTGAAATCCCCAGGACAACCCCCGATTTATATAATCGTGGATGCACTGGATGAGTGTCCCAATACATCCGGGTTTCCAACTGCACGAGAAAGGGTGCTGGAGCTCTTGGAGGAGCTTGTCAATTCGGACAAGTCAAATCTGCGTATCTGTATCACAAGCCGTCCCCAGATCGACATTCGGATCGCTCTAGAGCCTCTCGCATCTCTTCATGTCTCTCTTCACGATGAGCGTGGACATAACCTGGATATCTCTGATTACGTCAGAGAGATCGTCCAATCTGACAGAAAGATGGGAAAATGGAGAGCGGAGGACAAGCAACTAGTGATTGATACGCTGTCAACGAGAGCAGGTGGGATGTAAGTCATAACTCATTCTCCCACATATGCAATGTAATAGCTCACCAAACTATGCAGATTTCGATGGGCATTTTGCCATTTGGAAAGGCTACGTCGCGGTTTTCCTGCAGCGATTCAGCGCATTCTGGATGAACTACCAGCCACACTGGACGAAACGTACCACCGCGCCTTACTGGAGATCGAGAAAGAGAACCGAGAATATGCACATCGCCTCTTTCAATGTCTCACGGTATCCATCCGCCCGCTTCGCGTGGAAGAGCTCGCAGAGGTTCTTGCTATTCGATTTGATGTCGGAAATCCTCCAGAATATCACAAAGATTGGCGCTTGGAAGACCCGGAAGAAGCTGTACTTTCCGCATGTTCCTGCCTAATCGCTGTGGTCGACGTCGACGGAATTCCTGTAGTTCAATTTTCCCATTTTTCCGTCAGGGAATTCTTGACATCAGAACGCCTCGCCAACGCGGGAGTGGAACTTTCCTTTTATCACATTCACCCCGAATCCGCACATGCGGTCCTCGCACAGGTTTCCCTCTGTGCCTTACTCCGACTGGATGATCGAGTCAACCAAAGCACCATGACAGACTTTCCCCTCTCCATTTATGCCGCTGAGCACTGGGCAGACCATGGACGCTTCAATAACGTCGCATCAAAAATCCAAGACCTCATGAAGCGCCTATTCAACCCAGACGGCCTTCATTTTCGAACGTGGATCTGGATATATGACATCGACTATCCTTTCCGAGAGTCCATGTATGCGACGTGCCCAACACCACGTGACACCTCCCCATTATATTATGCGGCACTCTGCGGTTTTCGTTGCCTCGTAGAATACCTTGTTCATACCTGCCCTTCTGACGTTAACGCCAATGGCGGGTACCACGCTACTCCGTTACATGCTGCACTGGCCAAGGGAAGCCTCGATATTGCCCTGCTGCTCCTTGAGCATGGTGCGAACGTGGATGTCCTGGACAACGAGGAAATGAGCCCATTGCACCGCGCATCACAAAGCGGTCGTCGCAAAAATGTAGAGCTATTGCTCGAACATAACGCAAATATTGATATACAGAATGGAGATGGAGTGACCCCATTGTTCCTGGCCTCGCGCGAGGGAGAAATCGAAGTTACACGCCTTCTACTAGGGCATGGTGCGGTTATAGATCCGCCCGAAAGCCAAGGCTGGACGCCATTAATGGCAGCTTCGCGGTGCGGACATCGGGAAGTCGTTCAATTATTACTCGAGAACGGCGCAACAGTGGATCCTCGTGACATCCGAGATTGGACTCCACTGATTGTTGCATCTCGATGCGGCTATCTGGACATCGTGCGGTTATTGCTAGAGAACGGCGCAGCTGTCGACTCCCACGACAGGGAAGGATGGACTCCATTGCATTCGGCATCTCGATATAGACACATTGATATTGTGCAGGAGCTACTGGACCACCACGCAGATATTAACGCACAAAAGGGGAATCTTTGGACCGCATTACATCTCGCATCAGGCTCCAGGAACCACGAAATTGCACAGCTACTCGTCCAACGTGGTGCGGCCACCGACATGATAAATCAGGAGGGAAAGACACCTTTGTGGTTGGCAGCTGACATTGGGGATCTCGAAATTGCATCCGTGTTAATCGAACATGACGCGGACGTGAATGCGCGGGATAATAATGGCTGGACCCCATACCATACAGCATCCTACAACGGGCATCTCGACATCGTCCGTCTGTTACTCAAGCATGGCGTAGAAGTTGATGTGCCGAACGGGACTCGCCATACTCCCTTAGCCCTGGCATCACTGGCTGGAAGACTCGACGTTTCACGCATTCTCATCGAGAGCGGTGCGGACGTGATGTCACGTGACAACAAGGACTGGACTCCATTACATTTAGCATCACGATACGGCCATCTCGATAGCGTGCGGCTGTTGCTTGGCCATGGAGCAGATGTAAATGCGTCGAATGCGAACCGCTGGACTCCACTTCATCTAGCATCGATCAACGAGAAGCTCGACGTTGCCGAATTGCTAATCCAGCGCGACGCGGATGTCCACCAACGGAACATGAACGAAGTGACAGCATTAGCCTTGGTGTCGGGCAATGGGAAGCTGGAGTCCGCACAATTGTTGGTCAGACATGGATCTGATCCTAATTCTCAAGATATGCAGGGTTGGAGTCCGTTACACAGAGCAGCACGAAGTGGGCATCTCAACATAGTGGAGTTGTTGGTCGAGAATGGTGCGGATGTCAACGTGCGGAGCCGGAATGAGAGAACGGCTCTAGACGTTGCACGTAGCTCCGGGAAGCTGGAGGTTGTGACATTCCTGGCCAAACACATGGGAATTGCGGATCCTACAAACTGCACGGACGTGACAAAGTCGGACATAGCATCACACAGGCACCTCGATCCTGTACTGTTGCCCTCCGGAAACGGTGAGGGTGCCAATGCTTGTGACAGTATGAAGACGACGTTGCACGACGCATCAAGAAACGGAGATCCTCACTCACTTCAGCTATTACTCGACCACGGCGTAGATGTCAACGAAAGGGACGGTTTGCAGCAGACTGCACTGGACGTAGCGTCACAGGCGGGAAGGTTTCAAGTTGCAGAGCTACTGATCAAGGCCGGTGCGGATGTGAACGTGCGGGACATCAATGGGTGGACCCCGTTACACAAGGCATCACGACTTGGCCATGCCGACATCGCTCGCTTGTTACTTGGCCACAGTGCGGATGTGAATGCGCAGAAGCAAGACGGATGGACTCCGTTGCACCTTGCGTCACGTAATGGGTATCTGAAAATCGTAGAATTGCTTCTTGAAAGAGGTGCAGACGTAAATGTTCTGAACGAGGACAACCGGACGGCATCGCAAGTAGCGTTACAAAGAGGAGAGCGGCAGATTTCAAAATTACTATCGGAATAACAATGCGCGTAGAAAGTAGAAAACTGGCTCACATCGAATCACTATACTCTACATAATTCGATATATTGACCCTTTTTTGGTTCATTGTTAGGTGATATGTGGATGTCATGGTCATACTATATCTCGGGATTTTCACTTTCATTCGGTTCTTTGTTTTTACTTACTGCAAACATATGGAACTCGCACGCGTCTCGGATTGTTGACTTCTGGAACCGTACGATAAGTATTCTTACATTGCCAACTTATTATCTCACGACGCAATGACACCACCGCTACATGCCGTCTTAACGAAGACCCATTAGACCATGCTCATTTATTTAATATCTCTGACGTAAACTACCGAAACGCAAACACCTCCCTTGGAAGTTGAATTAGGACCGCCCGTAGATTGAACGTATACGTAATAATGCTAGATCATGCGCTGGTCAGTTAATGAGTTAATGAGTGCTTCAATGTCGACGTCAGGATGCACTTCTATTCATGCAATTACATATCGTCACCATCAGTCATGATTATCCATCTGTTTTGGCTCGCCGTCGCGTTGCAAAGAATATCCACAACTGGTATTACTGATCCAGAATCCAGATACCAACAAAATAGCAAATTAATAGTACACAATGCTAGTCAGGATTTTACTTCTACATTCCAGGTGTACCACGTTCCAACAGTAACCGTGAAATATGTCGCTCTCCTCGCTGTAGCGCTACTTGAGATGCAGTCCGGCTCTCGTCGTTCCGAATATGAATATCTGCGCCTTTTTCGAGCAGCATTTCTACAATCTCCAGGTGCCCATTACGGGATGCAAGGTGCAACGGAGTCCAGAGATCCTGTTTCTGCGCGTTGATATCTGCGTTGTGGTTAAGTAACAAGCGCGCGATGCTGACATGGCCAAGTCGCGACGCTTTGTGTAACGGAGTCCACCCATTCTTGTCCCGGACATTCACATCCGCACTGGCCTGTATCAACAACTCTACAATCTGCAACCTTCCTTCCCTCGATGCCACGTCCAATGGAGTCTGCTGAAGTGCGTTCCGTTCGTTGACGTCTGCTCCACGGTCAAGTAATGACTCTACGAGGTGAAAATCCCCGTCTCTCGAGGCAGTATGCAAGGGTGTCCCCTCCTCGCTGTCAATGGCATTTGAATCTTTTTCGCGGCTGGGTGACGGCATCGTATCCAGCTCTTTCACGCCCGTCGCAACAAGAGGATCCACAGGTCCCATGCGTTTGGCCAGCAACATCACAACCTCCAGCCTCCCAGAGCCACCTGCAACGTCTAGAGCCGTTCTCTCATTCCGGCTCCGCACGTTGACATCTGCACCATGCTCGAGCAACAACTCCACAATGTTGAGATGCCCATTTCGTGCTGCTCTGTGTAACGGACTCCAACCCTGCCTATCCTGAGAATTAGGATCTGATCCGTGTTGTACCAACAACTGTGCAGATTCCAGCTTCCCATTGCCCGACACCAGGGCTAATGCTGTCGCCTCGTTCACGGTCCGTTGGTGGATATCCGCGTCGCGCTGGATTAGCAATTCGGCAACGTCGAGCTTCTCGTTGATCGATGCTAAATGCAGTGGGGTCCACTGGTCCGCATTCGACGCATTTACATTTGCTCCATGGTCAAGTAACAGCCGCACGCTATCGAGATGGCCGTATCGTGATGCTAAATGCAACGGTGTCCAGTCCTTGTTGTCACATGACATCACCTCCGCACCGCTCTCGATGAGGAAGCGTGAAACGTCGAGTCTTCCAGCCAGTGATGCCAGGGCTAAGGGAGTATGACGAGTCCCGTTCCGCACATCAACTTCTACGCCGTGCTCGAGTAACAGACGGACGATGTCGAGATGCCCGCTGTAGGATGCTGTATGGCATGGGGTCCAGCCATTATTATCCCGCGCATTCACGTCCGCGCCATGTTCGATTAACTCGGATGCAATTTCGAGATCCCCAATATCAGCTGCCAACCATAAGGGCGTCTTTCCCTCCTGATTTGTCATGTCGATGGCCGCATCATGTTGGACGAGAAGCCGTGTAACTTCGTGGTTCCTGGAGCCTGATGCGAGATGTAATGCGGTCCAAAGATTCCCCTTTTGTGCGTTAATATCTGCATGGTGATCCAATAGCTCCTGCACGACATCGATGTGTCCATATCGAGATGCTGAATGCAACGGAGTCCATCCATCCTGGTCACAGGAGTCAACAGCTGCGCCGTTCTCCAGCAACAACCGTACGATATCGAGATAGCCACATCGTGATGCAACGATCATTGGAGTCCAGCCTTTGTTGTCCCGAAAATCTACTTCCGCGCCACTCTCGAGTAATGATTGTACGACTTCCGGATGTCCGCATCGCGAAGCTGCCATCAAAGGTGTCCAGCCCCGACGTTCGCACAGGTTCACACCCGCATCATGCTTTATTAAACCACGCACAACCTCGATCTCCCCCTCCCGTGACGCCAGAAACAATGGGGTTTCTCCGTCCACATTCTCAATATTGACATCTGCGCCATGTTCTAACAAGAACTCCAAATTGTCACAACGTCCACTTTGTGATGCCCGATGCAACGGGGTCATTTCTTCGTTGTCGAGAATATTCACGTCCGCACCGCATTCAAGGAGTAGGAGTGCGATGTCAAGATTTCCCTTCGCCAACGCAGCATGCAACGGAGTTGCGTGGTACCCGCCCTTGGCATTGATGAACTGTGTAACGATAAGGTACTCCACGAGACAACGGAAACCGCAGAGCGCCGCGTAATATAATGGGGATGCTTCTGGTGATATTGGGCGCATAGTGAACATGACTTCCCGAAAAGGATGATCGATATCGTATATCCAGACCCAAGTTGCGAAGTGTGACTTGTCCACGTCAAAGAGGCGTTTCATGAGGTCTTGGATATATAAAGCCACATTTCCAAATTGGCCATGGTCGACCCAGTGCTGAGCGGCGTAAATGGAGAGCGGAAAG